>JBBDGP010003976.1:0-50255 GCA_037952835.1 Lithobates septentrionalis | reverse complement strand
GGCAAGCCTGAGTTCAACATTTGACCAGCATGGGGCACTACAATAAATTTCATTTGAATAATACATTCATACGGGTGAAGGGACCTGCACCCACCGGCCACTTTATTAGTGTTCAATTGCTTGGTAACAAAAATTGCTCAGCGGCCAATCACATGGCAGCAACTCAATGCATTTAGGCATCTAGACGTGGTGAAGACGATTTGCTGAAGTTCAAACCAAGCATCAGAAAGGGGATTTAAAGAGGAAGTAATCTACTTTTTTTTTTTTCTTCCCTGCAAAGTGAAGGCATAATGTGCTAGTATGCAGGAGCCAGCAGCATTGGAAGTTGTGAACTGTGAGGGCCGGGGTCAGAGTTTGAACAAATCACTTACTGGGGAATGTTTACTATAAGCTAAAAACGTAACCGGCGAGTGTGAAAGGCAGTGGCGGCTGGTGGTAAAAGATTTTTTGGGGTTCGGCTGCGGCAAACAGTGCACCTACACCCCCACCTAACCCCCCCCCCCCCGGTCGGACGGGGGACCCGCACAAAAACCCCCACCCAGGTCCAGTCAGTCGGGTCATCAGGTGGAGCACTTGCCCCGTCTATGGCGTGCAGCGCTTCACCCAGGTGACGGGTGGCGGCTTCTCCTTCCTCTGCTGTCCTCCGTAGGCATCACGGCGGCTTCTGTCTCCTCCCTCGGCAGCCAATCGGAACGCTTTCACTTGCGGCCAATCAGAAAACGGTTCTCAGAAACCTCCCCCCCCCCCCCATTGGAATCCATGCGTTCGGCGCCCTGCATGTAGATCAGGGGACTGGACGCATGGGTAGGGGGGGGGGGTGCTGTGCGCCCCTCAATGGACTGGCTGCTACTGGACTGAAAGGGGACATCTACACTGATAATCAGGGCACATCAGTGAAGGAGAAAAATTACTTATTTACAAATTTTTATAATGGAAACAAAGAAAAAAATTGTTTACGTTTTTGGTCTTCTTTCGTTTGTTTTGCAAAAAATAAAAACCCCAGAGGTGAACAAATACCACCAAAAGAAAGCTCTATTTGTGTGAACAAAATAATAAAAATGTCATATTGGTACAGTGTTACATGACCGCGCAATTGTCATTCAAATTGTGAGAGCGCTGAAAGCTGGAAATTGGCCTGTGCAGGAAGGGGGTGAAAGTGCCCGGTATTGAAGGGGTTAATGTCACAACCCCCCACCCCACCCACTCTAGGTCGGTCGGGTCACTCACCCCCCCCCCCCAGCGGTTGTTGGGTTGGTCCATCCAGCCCGGCACTTACCCCCATCTAGGTAACGTGCAGCGGCGCCTGGGTCCTCTTCTGCATCACGGCAGCTTCTGCCATGCGTCTCCTCCCTCCTCCAAGGCGTCCAATAGGATTGCCTGTCCTTTCAGCCAATCAGGTGACAGGACCCGCTTCCCGATTGGCCGAGAGGAGGATCAGTGTGGCAACCGCGAATGTTCATTCACTATTGTCACACAACTGGGTGCTCTGCGCCCCAAACCCACCCTTTTTTTGAAGCCTATTAGAGCCTCTGGCTCTAATCACGTGCTTAACCCCCCCCCTATTGGAATCCATGCATCCGGCGCCCTGCATGTAGATCAGGGGTTCGGACACATGGATAGGGGGTGGGGGGCCCATGCACCCCCAATAGACGGCCCGCCACTGCCGGCCACAATTTATGACTTCTTATACCAGATGGATTTTGTCGTGTGCCTGTGTTTTTTTATTTATTTTTTTTGTTTTGTTTTTTGTTGAGCCCGCAGTGCACAAAAACAAAGCACCAAAGTAACTCAAAAAAGTGCACTAGAGTGTGTCATGGTCTCCTCCCAAAGTGAAAGGACCCCTTCCTGCCTCTCCAGGGTGTGGGACTGCTGCTGGGTAAAGGCACCCACCGAGGCACAGCTCCGTTGCAAGGGATCAGTTTTTGGTTTTTTTTTGGTTCTATAAGAAATTTATTGACATTTTTCAGGTAAACAAACAAAGTTGCAGCAAACGGGATTACTGATATGTAACCCCAACCGGGGGAGGACATCCTAACCCCAACCCAGAGAGGACATCCTAACCCCAACCCAGAGAGGACATCATAACCCCAACCCAGAGAGGACATCATAACCCCAACCCAGAGAGGACATCATAACCCCAACCCAGGGAGGATATAACCGTAACCCAGGGAAGACATCCTAACCCCAACCCAGGGTGGACATCCTAACCCCAACCCAGAGAGGACATCCTAACCCCAACCCAGAGAGGACATCCTAACCCCAACCCAGAGAGGACATCCTAACCCCAACCCAGGGAGGATATAACCCCAACCCAGAGAGGACATCGTAACCCCAACCCAGGGAGGACATCGTAACCCCAACCCAGGGAGGACATCGTAACCACCAACTCAGGGAGGACATCGTAACCCCAACCCAGGGAGGACATCGTAACCCCAACCCAGGGAGGACATCGTAACCCCAACCCAGGGAGGACATCGTAACCCCAACCCAGGGAGGACATCGTAACCCCAACCCAGGGAGGACATCGTAACCCCAACCCAGGGAGGACATCGTAACCCCAACCCAGGGAGGACATCGTAACCCCAACCCAGGGAGGACATCGTAACCCCAACCCAGGGAAGACACCGTAACCCCAACCCAGGGAGGACACCCTAACCCCAACCCAGGGAGGACATTCTAACCCCAACCAAGGGTGGAAATCATAACCCCAACCCAGGGAGGACATCATAACCTCAACCCAGGGTGGACATCATAACCCCAACCCAAATTTCGAAACAGTATATTTAAAAAAATGAATTCAATAAACTGTTGCACACATACTGTGTGACATAAAAAAATTGCAACACCAACCAAATAATTCTCTAGGGCCTCTGCTTTCCAAAAATATATAATATTTGGAGGTTCTAAGTAATTTTCTAGCAAAAAATACTGATTGTTACATGTAGACAAAAAATGTCAGAAATAGACCTGGTCTTCAATTGGTTATACAGTACAGGATATCACTCTTGGAAAAAAAACCATATAAAACATTTTTATTGATTTCTGAAAACAGATCACACATACAAACCGGTTGGCTTAAAAATATTGGTAGTTTAAAAATAAATTTAAAAAATGTTGTCAAAATGTCCGGTGGCACTTCAATCCCCCTAGTCCGCATTGCATGCTGGGAAAGAAAGATGTCCTCTGCTGGTAGGTAATACTTTCCTGGACCCTTGAATGTCCATAAGTCTCTGTATTTCTTTCTTAGCGATGATTGAGGTCTCCTATAGAAACGGGGGGGGGGGGGGGGGCGCCATATAATATTGTTGTCCACAGCATGTGATTATCCGCTATCTTTTATACTGAAATCCACTCAATAATCCAATAAAGGGGAAGTTCCAGTCCTTTTATGAATGGACACCCGCATCATTTTTCCGGTTCCAGGACTACCCCGCTCCATGAGCTCTTTGCAGCACCGAATCAAAGGGAGTTTGCATTAGATATAATCACGTGACCAGAGGATGCAAACCTGCCCAGAAGCATTTTGAAAAGCCTCCTGAATTTGGCTGAAATGGAATGTCTAATACTCAGAATAAAGTGGGATGAACCTTCCGATGTTTTTAGCACAGAAATCCTGGGGGCCGGTTACCAAAATCATGGTATCTGCAGTCACTGAGGATCTCAGGTAGCATGCTTGTGGTGGTCGTGGACGCAGAGCCAGCAGCGACTTCTAAAGGATTTGGAGTGGCAGGAACCAGAGGAATCTGTCACTGTGGGCACACTGGAACAAAGAAAACATGATGTCATTATCATTGCCTATAGGAAGTATGCATTTTTATAGCGTTAAACCTTAAAGGGTGAATATAATAAGTTTGGTTAAACTTTTATTTCTTTTGCAGGTGTTTTTTTTTTTTTTTTAATCTTTTTATTGGTATTTCAATAACACAAGCATCACCCACGCAGGGGCAAACATAACAGGAACCCCATACGGTCATCAACAACAATAAAGGTGAAACAAAACATCTCTAAAGTTGTGTGTGGATGGCTTACCCTAAAACTTTAAAATGTAATACAATTAATTACAGCAAATGGGATTACTGATCTGAAACCCTAACCCAGGGAGGACATCATAACCCCAACCTAGGGAGGACATCATAACTCCAACCCAGGGAGGACATCATAAACCCAACCCCGGGAGAACATCATAACCCCTAACCAGGGAGGACATCATAAACCCAACCCAGGGAGGACATCATAACCCCAACCCAGGGAGGACATCATAACTCTAACCCAGGGAGGACATCATAAACCCAAACCAGGGAGAACATCATAACCCCAACCCAGGGAGAACATCATAACCCCTAACCAGGGAGGACATCATAACCCCAACCCAGGGAGGACATCATAACCCCAACCCAGGGAGGACATCATAACTCCAACCCAGGGAGGACATCATAAACCCAACCCAGGGAGAACATCATAACCCCAACCCAGGGAGAACATCATAACCCCTAACCAGGGAGGACATCATAACCCCAACATAGGGAGGACATCATAACCCCTAACCAGGGAGGACATCATAAACCCAACCCAGGGAGGACATCATAACCCCAACCCAGGGAGGACATCAAAACCCCAACCCAGGGAGGACATCATAACCCCTAACCAGGGAGGACATCATAACCCCAACCCAGGGAGAACATCATAACCCCAACCCAGGGAGAACATCATAACCCCTAACCAGGGAGGACATCATAAACCCAACCCAGGGAGGACATCATAACCCCAACCCCGGGAGGACATCCTAACCAGGGAGGACATCATAAACCCAACCCAGGGAGGACATCACAACCCCAACCTAGGGAGGACATCATAACCCCAACCCAGGGAGGACATCATAACCCCAACCCAGGGAGGACATCATAACCCCTAACCAGGGAGGACATCATAAACCCAACCCAGGGAGGACATCATAAACCCAACCCAGGGAGGACATCATAACTCCAACCCAGGGAGGACATCATAAACCCAACCCAGGGAGATCATCATAACCTCTAACCAGGGAGGACATCACAACCCCAACCTAGGGAGGACATCAGCATACATCACTTCCGGTTTCCCTGGATGTAATCGGCCCGGTTTTTAAAAATGGAAACCATTTGATCACATCAATGTTGGTGGGATCAAATGCTTTTAAGAACAGAGGAGGGATCTGGGATCTTATAGACCTCAGACTTCTTCATAAAGAGTGCCTGTTGCTGTCACAGGGGATATTTATATTCCCTGTGATAACAATAAAAGCGATCAAAAGGAAAAAAAATGTAAAATGACAGTGTTAAAATAAAAATAAATAAATAATTATAATTTTTTTTTTTTTAGAGTTCCCTAAAACTTTAAAATGTAATACAATCAGATAATATAGTCCCGAAATGGCCACTTCGGCCAAACTCACCCCTCTGCCACAGTAAGATGGCAAACCCTACAATAAAAGGACTCCAGCTCTTAGTGAGAGGTAGCAGACGTGTGCCGTTGAGTCATCCTTAATGCATTTGCCCCCAAACTTTGTAAAATTTTCAAGGACAGCCTCTATTATAGTAGGTGTACTTATAGAGAGGTATGGCCGAGTTGACCAAGTTCATCCAGGCTGAGACTGTAGGGGGGAAGAGGGTTTTTTCCAGGCCAAAGTTATTGCCTTCCTAGCATAAAATAACAGAAGTCCTAACCGTGTCCGTTCCGCCACCGTAAGGGCTAGCACCTCAACCAGGCCCAACAAGCAAACTCGAATGGAGGGGGAAAAAATCTCGACCCGAAACCCTTTGTGTTGTCCGAAACTCCTCCTCCCAGTAGTGTGCAATAGCAGGGCAAGACCAAAAGATGTGAATATAATCGTCCCTAGGATGAGAACATCTCCATCATTCTGGTAGTGTGTTGCTGACCACTTTGTGCACCCTGTGTGGGGTATAATAAGCTTGGTGCACTATTTTAAAGCGGATGAGGCGATCTCTGAGGGAGACCAGTTGTCTAAAAGGGAAAATCCCAGTTATTCAACCAGTCATCCCCTTCAAGATCTGGTATGTCCACTAACCATTTATTCCATAAAACTGACAATTCTCTAAGTGTAACATAGCAGAAATGATTGTAGAGAACCGACATAGGTTTAGATAAACAGTCAGTCCGCACCGTCTCCTCGAGAGTTGACATGGAGAGATGCTTCTTTTGAAGGTTTACAACTTTATAAACTGTACATTATTTTTAATTATTTATAAATAATTTTTGATTTTATATTTATTTACTACAGGGCACATTGACGACAGTTTGCAAAGAATACTAGGGTATTTAATGGGAATGCTTTGCATAAAGCATGCTTGTTGGCAGCCTGTGTGTAACTGGCTAAGCCAGGCTGAAGAAGGAAGAGGTTGCATCCGTTGATTGAAGTCTTTGTAATCCGTGCCCATTGCAATTTAAACCTGATCACAACAGCTGCTGTTATCCGGACATCCTGAAAGCACGGTGATCTTGCCCAGAATTTTGCTCCCACATTTGCATTGCACCAAACTAAATTGTCTCTTTAAGCCAATGCAAGTACAGGCTTGACACCAATGATCGGACACTATTCCTTCCACTGACATCAACAACATGGCACTATTCCTCTCTTGATATCCATGAAGAGGCACTATTCCTCCCACTGACAAAAATGATGGGACACTATTCCTCTCACTGACTCCAATGATGGGACACCATTCCTCCCACTGACTCCAATGATGGGACACTATTCCTCTCACTGACTCCAAGGATGGGACACTATTCCTCCCACTTACTCCAATCCCACTGTCACCAATAATGGGACACTATTCCTCCCACTGAAACCAATGATGGGACACTATTCCTCTCACTGACTCCAATGATGAGACACTATTCCTCTCACTGACTCCAATGATGGGACACTATTCCTCTCACTGACTCCAATGATGGGACACTATTCCTCTCACTGACTCCAATGATGGGACACGATTCCTCCCACTGACTCCAATGATGGGACACTATTCCTCTCACTGACTCCAATGATGGGACATTATTCCTCTTACTGACTCCAATGATGGGACACTATTCCTCCCACTGACTCCAATGATGGGACACTATTCCCCCCACTGGCACCAACATTGGGGCACTATTCCTTACACTGACACCAAGGATGGGGTACTACTCCTCCCACTGACATCAACAACATGGCACTATTCCTCTCTTGATATCCATGATGAGGCACTATTCCTCCCACTGACAAAAATGATGGGACACTATTCCTCTCACTGACTCCAATGATGGGACAACATTCCTCCCACTGACTCCAATGATGGGACACTATTCCTCTCACTGACTCCAAGGATGGGACATTATTCCTCCCACTGTCACCAATAATGGGACACTATTCCTCCCACTGACTCCAATGATGGGACACTATTCTTCCCACTGTCACCAATAATGGGACACTATTCCTCCCACTGACACCAAAGATGGGACACTATTCCTCTCACTGACTCAATGATGGGACACTATTCCTCTCACTGACTCCAATGATGGGACACTATTCCTCTCACTGACTCCAAGGATGGGGCACTATTCCTCTCACTGACACCAAGGATGGGGCACTATTCCTCCCACTGACACCAATGATGGGACACTTTTCCTCTCACTGACTCCAATGATAGGACACTATTCCTCTCACTGACTCCAATGATAGGACACTATTCCTCTCACTGACTTCAATGATGGGACACTATTCCTCTCACTGACTTCAATGATGGGACACTATTCCTCTCACTGACTCCAATGATGGGACACTATTCCTCCCACTGACTCCAATGATGGGACACTATTCCTCCCACTGACTCCAATGATGTGACACTATTCCTTCCACTGGCACCAACATTGGGGCACTATTCCTTCCACTGACACCAAGGATGGGGCACTATTCCTCCCACTGACACCAATGATGGGGCACTATTCCTCCCACTGACACCAACGATGGAACATTATTCCTCCCACTGACACCGGCAATGGGACACTATTTCTCTAATAACAAAAATAGAGCATTGTTCACTACCACAGACACTGGGCCATTTTCTACTCCCAATGGTCACAGTCCGGCCCCTGTAACGTCTGAAAGACAGTAAACTGGCCCTTTGTTTGGAAAGTTTGGAGACCTCTGTTGTAAATACTCCAAATGCATGCTCTGTATAGACAGCTGACTATCACACCTTTGTTGGTTTGTTAGACACCCCAATCCAAAATCATGGGCATTAATGTTAACTCACCATCTCATACCCTTTGCTCTTTGCAGCTGTAACATCCTCTACTCTTTTATGAAGGTTTTCTCCAAGATTTTGGAGTGTGTCTTTGGGAATTTGTGCCCATTTAGCCAAGAGAACATTTGAGAGGTCATGTACTTGGGGGTTGGAGAAGAAGACCTGGTCACATTTGGTGTTCCAATTCATCTCAAAGGTGTTCAGTAGGGTTGAGGTCAAGGCTATGTGAAGGTAACTCAAGTTCCTCCACACCAGTCTCATCAAACCATGTCTTTATGGAGATGTTGGTTGAGAAGACTAGACTCGATCCATTTCATCCCAAAGGTGTATAATAGGGTTGAGGTCAGGGCTCTGTGCAGGAGACTCGTTTTCCTCCACACCAGATGTATGAAACCATGTGTTGATGGAGCTGGCTTTGTACACAGGGGCACAGTCATGGTGGAACCGAAAAGGGTCTTCACCAAATCTTTCCCACAAAGCTTGAAGTGCGCAATTGTCTAAAACGTCTTTGCATGTTGTAGCATTAACGGTACCCTTCACTAGAAACTAACAGACTCAACAAGTCCCGAGAGGTGTCCACATATTTCGATAGTCAGGTGTCAACTAACCTTTACCAATACAACATACACTATATTGCCAAAAGTATTGGGACACCCGCCTTTACATGCACAGGAACTTTAATGGCATCCCAGTCTTAGTCCATAGAGTTCAATATTGAGTTGGCCCCGCCCTTTGCAGCTATAACAGCTTCAACTCTTCTGGGAAGGCCGTCCACAAGGTTTAGGAGTGTATCTATGGGAATGTTTGTCCATTCTTACCAAAGCGAATTTGTGAGGTCAGGCACTGATGTTGGACGAGAAGGCCTGGCTCACAGTCTGCGCTCTTATTCTTCCCAAAGGTGTTCTGTCAGGGTTAAGATCAGGACTCTGTGCAGGCCAGTCAAGTTTCTCCACCCCAGACTCGCTCATCCACACTTTATTGCCAAAAGTATTGGGCCACCCCTCCAAATCATTTGGTGGAAGGGGGATTATGGTGTGGGGGTTGTTTTTCAGGGGTTGGGCTTGGCCCCTTAGTTCCAGTGAAGGGAACTCTTAAGTCGTCAGCATACCAAAACGTTTTGGACAATTTCATGCTTCCACCTTTAGTGGGAACAGTTTGGGGATGGCCCTTTCCTGTTCCAACATGACTGCCCACCAGTGCACGAAGCAAGGTCCGTAAAGACATGAATGAGTGAGTTTGGGGTGGAGGAACTTGTCCTGACCTCAACCCCATAGAACACCTTCGGGGTGAATTAGAGCGGAGACTGTGAGCCAGGCCTTCTCATCCAACCTCAGTGCCTGACCTCACAAATGCTCTTCTGGAAGAATGGTCAAACATTCCCATAGACACACTCCTAAACCTTGTGGACAGCCTTCCCAGAAGAGTTGAAGCTGTTATAGCTACAAAGGGTGGGCCAACTCAATATTGAACCCTACAGACTAAGACTGGGATGCCATTAAAGTTCCTGTGCATGTAAAGGCGGGTGTCCCAATACTTTTGGCAATATAGTGTATGTTGTATTGGTAAAGGTTAGTTGACACCTGACTATCGAAATATGTGGACACCTCTCGGGACTTGTTGAGTTTGTTAGTTTCTAGTGAAGGGTACTGTTAATGCTACAACATGCAAAGACGTTTTAGACAATTGTGCACTTCAAGCTTTGTGGGAAAGATTTGGTGAAGACCCTTTTCGGTTCCACCATGACTGTTCCCCTGTGTACAAAGCCAGCTCCATCAACACATGGTTTCATACATTTGGTGTGGAGGAAATCGAGTCTCCTGCACAGAGCCCTGACCTCAAGCCTATTATACACCTTTGGGATGAAATGGATCAAGCCTAGTCTTCTCAACCAACATCTCCATAAAGACATGGTTTGATGAGACTGGTGTGGAGGAACTCGAGTTACCTTCACAGAGCCTTGACCTCAACCCTACTGAACACCTTTGAGATGAATCGGAACACCAAATGTGACCAGGTCTTCTTCTCCAACCTCAGTACCTGACCTCTCAAATGTTCTCTTGGCTAAATGGGCACAAATTCCCAAAGACACACTCCAAAATCTTGGAGAAAACCTTCATAAAAGAGTAGAGGTTGTTACAGCTGCAAAGAGCAAAGGGTGGGAGAGGGTGAGTTAATACGGACTAAGACTGGGATGCCATTAAAGTTCATGTGCGTGTACAGGCAGGCGTCCCAATACTTTTTCCAAAATAGTGTATCGCCTAAATGTCCCAGTTTGGGAACCAAATTTTCCAGTCCCTTTTTTTTTTTATTTACAACACACACGTCCTAATGGCAAAATTTTTATATTTTGTTGTCGGTTTTTTATGGTCAGAAAGCTTGGAGTTATGCAAATATCACCCCCCACGCCCAGAATCCAATGTAGCACGACACCTTACCTTGGACTTCCCACTTGAGGTTCCTCCACCGGGCTCGGGGAAGGAAGCTGCTGAAGGTTCCGGATAAGCTGGGTGAGCTGCAGCAGGGTCAGCCCAGGAGTCGGCTGCGCTCGGCGCCTGTGGCGTAAACATGGAGGCTTGCCCAGAAATAAAGAGAAGCTCCTTCTATTCGTCCCCGTGAGCTGCATTGCCGGCTTATTGCCATTGCAGGAGGCATACTGGGGAAAAAAAAAGACAAGAAAGGTTTAATTAATTTTATATGTAGTAAATGATTCCAAAGGTCCGACTGTGCCAAAAACCTACCAAGACTTCTTCTGATCTCTTAGGCTCGCATATCCTCTGATGCAGAAAACTCATAATACGTTTATCCCTCCTACCCTACAATATAATGTATATAAATCCCATTTAGACCAAGAGTAATGCCGCGTACACACGGTCGGACTTTTCGTCTACAAAAGTCAGACAGCCTGTCCGACAGACTTCCGGCAGACTTTCGGCGGACTTGCGGCGGACTTGCGGCATACTTTCTAACGAACGGACTTGCCTACACACGACCACACAAAAGTCCGACGGATTCGTACGTGATGACGTACACCGGACTAAAATAAGGAAGTTGATAGCCAGTAGCCAATAGGTGCCCTAGCGTGGCTTTTTGTCCGTCGGACTAGCATACATACGAGCGGATTTCGGGGTCCGTCGTAGTTACGACGTAAAGATTTGAAGCATGTTTCAAATCTAAAGTACGTCGGATTTGAGGCTAAAAAAGTACGTTGAAAGTCCGGAGAAGCCCACACACGATCGGATTACCAGCCAGCTTTAGTCCGTCAGCGTCCGTTGGACTTTTGTAGACGAAAAGTCCGACCGTGTGTACGCGGCATTACTGTGGAGAGAGGAGATGGATGGAGACTGATCTCTTCGTACAGTGCCTTGAAAAAGTATTCATACCCCTTGAAATTTCCCACATTTTGTCATGTTACAACCAAAAACGTAAATGTATTTTATTGGGATTTTATGTGATAGACCAACACAAAGTGTCACATAATTGTGAAGTGGAAGGAAAATGATAAAAATAAATATGTGAAAAGTGGGGGGGGGGGTGGGGGGCATTTGCATTCAGCCCCCTTTACTCTGATACCCCTAACTAAAATCTAGTGGAACCAATTGCCTTCAGAAGTCACCTAATTAGTAAATAGAGTCCATCTGTGTGCCATTTAATCTCTGTATAAATACAGCTGTTCTGTGAAGCCCTCAGAGGTTTGTTAGAGATCCTTAGTGAACAAACAGCATCATGAAGGCCAAGGAACACACCAGACAGGTCAGGGATAAAGTTGTGGAGAAGTATAAAGCAGGATCAGGTTATAAAAAAATCTCCCAAGCTTTGAACATCTCACGGAGCTCTGTTCTATCCATCATCGGAAAATGGAAAGAGTATGGCACAACTGCAAACCTACCAAGACATGGCCGTCCACCTAAACTGACCGGCCGGGCAAGGAGAACATTCATCAGAGAAGAGCCAAGAGGTCCATGGTAACTCTGGAGGAGCTGCAGAGATCCACAGCTCAGGGGGGAGAATCTGTCCACAGGACAACTATTAGTCGTGTTCTCCACAAATCTGCCCTTTATGGAAGAGTGACAAGAAGAAAGACATTGGAGAAAGAAAGTCATAAGAAGTCCTGTTTGTAGTTTGTGAGAAGCCATGTGGAGGACACAGCAAACATGTGGAAGAAGGTGATCTGGTCAGATGAGACCAAAATTCAACTTTTTGGCCTAAAAGCAAAACGCTATGTGTGGGGGAAACTAACACTAAACATCACCCTGAACACACCATCCCCACCGTGAAACATGGCGGTGTCAAAAAGACTGCAAAAGACTTGAGACCGGGGCGGAGGTTCACCTTCCAGCAGGACAACGACCCGAAACATCCGGCCAGAGCTACAATGGAATGGTTTAGATCAAAGCATATTCATGTGTTAGAATGGCCCAGTCACAGTCCAGACCTAAATCCCATTGAGAATCTGTGGCAAGACTTGAAAATTGCTGTTCACAGACGCTCTCCATCCAATCTGACAGAGCTTGAGATATTTTACAAAGAAGAATGGGCAAAAACAAATACATATATACACAATTTTTTTTTTTTTTTTTCTAATCCAGAGAAATTTTTTTGGGATTGATGATGAAAAAAAAAACATGAAAAAAAACGAAAACTGTTATTTGAAGGACCTTCCTTAAAATCATTTGTTGTTTACATATTTTTTTTCTGATGGAAAACCAGTTTGTCCATTATCTCCGATTGTTTTTGATTGTTTTTGCACCGAAAACAAACCGAATATTATTAAAGTTGGTTGAATCTTTGTTGTTTTTGGAAATGAATAGTCCCTTCTATGACCAGGCTTACTGCACTTTTCTTCTACAACTTCCGGCCACGCCATGCCACCCATGCCACCCATGCCACCCATGATTGGCCCTATGGTTCCTCCACAGGTGGAAGACGGATACCATACTGGCATAGACTACAAAATAAAGTGTTGTACTCACAGGAAGGAAAGTCGCCATTTCTCAGAATCGGGATATCGCAGCCAACTGTCCGTTCCTCTACTCCGTATTCGTCCTATGTCCTCCCGTCCCCCCTCTGCCTTTATAGTGCACCCCCCCCCCTTCCCAAACGTCCCTCGGAGTGTCGGGTGTCGCTGTGATCTCACCCGGTCTCAGGTTCTGTGTGTGTCACTCATGTTACACACTCGTACAGATTACTGAATGAATCTTATGAATTAAACACCGAGGCGTGTTTCCCGGCCACACCTCACATCTGTCCACGTCCCGTGACTTTTCTGTCCGCACGGCACCATTATATCGCTTTAATGACATTCAATGCCGAGGAAAACCCAACACCCAAAAGCCCATCCGCCGTGTTTTGGGAACGCTCTGATTTACACCCAGTTGGCTTTGTTATGGAGAAATGTTCAGAGGTTCTAGTACATATACAGCGCCTTGAAAAAGTATTCACACCCCTTGAAATTTCCCATTTTTTGTCAGGTTACAACCAAAAACATAAATGTATTTTATTGGGATTTTATGTGATAGACCAACACAAAGTGGCACATAATTGTGAAGTGGAAGGAAAATAATAAATGATACAAATAAATATGTGAAAAGTGTGGGGGGGGATTTGTATGGCGCCCCCCGGAGTCAATACTTTGTAGACCCCCCTTGCAGCTGCAAGTCTTTTTGGGGATGTCTCTACCAGCTTTGCACATCTAGAGAGGACATTTTTGCCCATTCTTCTTTGTAAAATATCTCAAGCTCTGTCAGATTGGATGGAGAATGTCTGTGAACAGCAATTTTCAAGTCTTGCCACAGATTCTCAATGGGATTTAGGTCTGGACTGGGACTGGGCCATTCTAACACATGAATATGCTTTGATCTAAACCATTCCATTGTAGCTCTGGCTGGATGTTTCGGGCCGTTGTCCTGCTGGAAGGTGAACCTCCTCCCCAGTCTCAAGTCTTTTACTCTAACAGGTTTTCTTCTAAGATTGTCCTGTATTTGTCTTCATCTATCTTCCCATCAACTCTGACCAGCTTCCCTGTCCCTGCTGAAGAAAACCATCCCCACCACATGATGCTGCCACCACCATGTTTCACGGTGGGGATGGTGTGTTCAGGGTGATGTGCAGTGTTAGTTTTCCCCCCACACATAGCGTTTTGCTTTTAGGTCAAATAGTTGAATTTTGGTCTCATCTGACCAGATCACCTTCTTCCACATGTTTGCTGTGTGCAGCTTCTGGTCAGAGTTTACTTTTTTTGTTAGGGTTAGGATTATTAATTTATTTTTTGTTAGGGTTAAATTGTTAGGGTTAGGATTAGGGATTTAGGGGTTAAGGTTAGGAGTTAATTATGTATTTATTATTACATAGTATTCATTTATTGTATTTATTTCTGATTATTTTTTATTTTTGGGTATTTATTTTACTTTTTATTATTATTATAATTATTATTATTATTATTATTATTAGTAGTAGTAGTAGTAGTAACACCCTAACCCTAACAAAAAAATAAATAAATAACTCCATCCCCAAATTCTAACCCTAACCTCACTCTAACCCCTTACCCTAACAAAAAAAATTAAATAAATAATCATAATTTTTTATCATTATTATTTTATTTATTTTGTGTTAGGGTGTTACTACTACTACTAATAATAATAAATGAATAAATACATGTAAAATAAATAAAAATAATCCTAAATAAATACATTAAATGAATTCTATGTAATAATAAATAAATAAATAACCCCTAACTCTTAAAAAAAAAATAAATAAAATAGTAATAAATAACCAAACACCCCAACACAAAATAAATAAAATAATAATAAAAAAATAATATTATTTAGTTTTTTGTTTGGGTTTTTATTTATTATTATTATTATTATTCAGGAGCCACATGTGTGTAATAGTGTTATGTTTCTCCTGAAGAAGAGGACTTCGCCCTAGAAATGCGTTAAGCCTCCAGAGGACATATGGAAGAAACAGGTAGAGTCTAGCTAGGACTAAACTAACTAGCACTAAACAGGAGGGGAGGGCAGAGGAAGATACCAAACTCACATTAGTAAACAAGTTGTAGTGGTCCAAAAGCGCCACTAGATATCAGCATACTACAATACAATAACAACCTAATGCAGATCAATACAACACAGAAAAATGACATAGAAGTGGGGCGGGACATAGACGGAATAGAAGAGGAAGGGCTATGACATTCAAAGAGCGGGGGGATTGTGCTAAGTAATCACATTTTCTAGAAAACGCAAAAAGACAAATCGCATATAAAATACGGAATCTTTCTGTGCTTTTACCAGCAATATGTCTACGTTGGTGACAGGGTCTCTTTAAAGTAGATTTGAACCGAATCACTAGAATAGCATATGAGCCGTCACACATTCGGTCATTCCAAAAGCTGTTTTTAATATTTTCAAATCTGAAGATTTCATTAAAATAACCTCTGGTGATCCTGCCATGAAGGTCCTCATTCAGGCACTTCCTGTTATAGGGTGACCACGGTCTCACAATTGGGCTCCTGCATCGTTATGGTGACATACTTGGCACTGGCACAGTCCATTGTGGTCACTATTAGGAAGCTGCATTGTTGTCAGCTCCATCTAGTGGCTATAATGCGGTATTTTCCTGAAATACCTCAATAGAAAACAACAATAGCTCTCCCAGCAGCCAGCATCAAAAGACCCTTCAGCGGCCAGCATAGGTAGAACCCTCCTTTAACAGTAGATCCCTTCCAGCAACAATAGATCCACACCATCAACAATAGTTTTCCCCTACAACAATAGATGTGTTTCCCGGGCTCCCCTGCATTCTTCCTGAGCTCCCCTACATTCCTCAGAGCTCCCCTACATTCCCCTGAGCTCCCCTGCATTCCCCCAAGCTCCCCTATGTTTCCTCCAAGCTCACCTGCATTCCAAGCTCCCCTACATTCCCCCAAGCTCCCCTGCGTTCCCCTAAGCTGCCCTGCATTTCCCCTGAGCTCCCCTGCATTCCCCCGAGCTCCCCTACATTCCCCTGAGCTCTGCTGCTTTCCCCCAAGCTCCCCTACATTCCTCTGTGTTCCCCCAAGCTCCCCTGCATTCCCCGAGCTCCCCTGCGTTCCCCCAAGCTCCCCTACGTTCCCCTGCGTTCCCTCAAGCTCCTCTATATTCCCCTAAGTTCCGCCAGCCTCCCTGCTTTCCTCCAGCCCCCTGTGTTTCCCTTGTGTCCTCCTGGGCTCCCCTGCATTCCCTAAACTCCCCTACATTCCCCCTACGCCCCCCCCGAGCTCCCCTATGTTCCCCCAAGCTCCAATACATTCCCCTGCATTCCCCCAAGCTTCCCTATGTTCCCCCGAGCTCCCCTATATTCCCCTGCGTTGCCCTGAGCTCCCCTATATTCCCCTGTGTTGCCCCAAGCTCCCCTATATTCCCCTGCCTTCCCCCAAGCTCCCCTATGTTCCCCTGCGTTTCCCCAAGCTCCCCTGCGTTCCCCCAGCCCACCTGCATTCCCTCAGCCCCCTGTGTTTCCCCTGTGTTCTCCCGGGCTCCCCTGCGTTTCCCCGAGCTCCCCTACGTTCCGCCAAGCTCCCCTACAATCTCCTGCGTATCTCCAAGTTCCCCTGCGTTCCCAAAAGCGCCACTGTGTTCCCCCAAGCTCACCTACATTTCCCTGCATTCCTCCGAGCTCCCCTACATTCCCCTGCGTTCCCCCAAGCTCCCCTACGTTCCTCTGCGTTCCCCCAAGCTCCCCTACATTCCCCTGCATTCCCCCAAGCTCCCATATGTTCCCCCAAGCTCCCCTATGTTCCTCTGCGTTCCCCCGAGCTCACCTACATTCTCCTGCGTTCCATACCAAGCTCCCCTACATTCTCCTGTGTTCCCCTGAGCTCCCCTGTGTTCCTCCAAGCTCCCCTGCATTCTCTTGAGCTCCCCTGCGTTCCCCAGAGCTCTCCTGTGTTCCTCAAGCTCCCCTGCATTCCCTCGAGCACCTCTGCATTCCCCCAAGCATCCCTGCATTCCCCCGAGCTCCCCTGCATTCCCCTGAGCTCCCCTGTGTTGCCCCAGGCTCCCCTACGTTCCCCTGCATTCCCTCGAGCTCCTCTATATTCCCCTGTGTTCCCCCAGCCCTCCTGTGTTTCTCCTGTGTTCTCCTGGGCTCCCCTACATTCCCCTGCATCCCCCCGAGCTCCCCTACATTCCCCGCGCCCCTGAGCCCCCCTATGTTCCCCCAAGCTCCGGTACATTCCCCTGCATTCCCCCAAGCTCCCCTACCTTCCCCTGAGCTCCCCTACGTTCCCCTGTGTTGCCCCGAGCTCCCCTATATTCCCTTCCCCAGCGTTCCCCCAGTCCCCCTGCATTCCCTTAGCCCTCCTGTGTTATCCCTGTGTTCTCCCGGGCTCCCCTGCATTCTCCCGAGCTCCCCTGCATTCCCCCGTGCTTCCCTGCGTTCCCACAAGCGCCACTGTGTTCTCCCAAGCTCCCCTACATTCCCTGCATTCCTCCAAGCTCCCCTACATTCCCCTGCATTCCCCCAAGCTCAGCTGCGTTCCCCCAAGCTTCCTTACGTTCCCCCGAGCTCCCCTACGTTCCTCTGCGTTCCCCCGAGCTCCCCTACATTACCCTGCGTTCCATACCAAGCTCCCCTACGTTCCTCTGCGTTCCTCCAAGCTCCCCTGTGTTCCCCTGAACTTCCCTGTGTTCCCCCGAGCGCCCCTGTGTTCCCCCAAGCTCCCCTGCATTCCCTTGAGCTCCCCTGCAGTTCCCTGAGCTCCCCTGTGTTCCACCAAGCTTCCCTGTGTTCCCCCAAGCTCCCCAGAGCTCCCCTGTGTTCCCCTGAGCTCCCCTGCGTTCCTTCAAGCTCCCCTGCATTCCCCCAAGCATCCCTGTGTTCCCCCAAGCTCCCCTGTGTTCCCCCCGAGCTCCCCTGCGTTCCCTCAAGCTCCCCTGTGTTCCCCCAAGCTCCCCTGTGTTCCACCAAGCTTCCCTACACTCTCCTGCGTTCCCCCAAGCTCCCCTGCGTTTCCCCAGGCTTCCCTGTGTTCCCCTGAGCTCCCCTGTGTTCCACCAAGCTTCCCTTTGTTACACCAAGCTCCCCAGAGCTCCCCTGTGTTCCCCTGAGCTCCCCTGCGTTCCTTCAAGCTCCCCTGCATTCCCCCAAGCATCCCTGTGTTCCCCCGAGCTCCCTTGTGTTCCCCCCGAGCTCCCCTGCGTTCCCTCAAGCTCCCCTGTGTTCCCCCAAGCTCCCTTGTGTTCCACCAAGCTTCCCTACACTCCCCTGCGTTCCCCCAAGCTCCCCTGCGTTTCCCCAAGCTTCCCTGTGTTCCCCTGAGCTCCCCTGTGTTCCACCAAGCATCCCTTTGTTACACCAAGTTCCCCAGAGCTCCCCTGTGTTCCCCTGGATGGAAAAAAGCCCTGGATAAGAGTCAGACCTCAGCACAATGAATGTTACATAGTTACATAGTAGGTGAGGTTGAAAAAAGTCCAACCTATGTGTGTGATTTTATGTCAGTATTACATTGTATATCCCTGTATGTTGCAGTCATTCAGGTGCTTATCTAATAGTTTCTTGAAACTATCGATGCCCCGCTGAGACCACCGCCTGTGGAAGGGAATTCCACATCCTTGCCGCTCTTACACTAAAGAACCCTCTACGTAGTTTAAGGTTAAACCTCTTTTCTTCTAATTTTAATGAGTGGCCACGAGTCTTGTTAAACTCCCTTCCGCGAAAAAGTTTTCTCCCTATTGTGGGGTCACCAGTACGGTATTTGTACTATTGAAATCATATCCCCTCTCAAGCGTCTCTTCTCCAGAGAGAATAAGTTCAGAGCTCGCAACCTTTCCTCATAACTAAGATCCTCCAGACCCTTTATTAGTTTGTTGTCCTTCTTTGTACTCGCTCCATTTCCAGTACATCCTTGCTGAGGACTGGTGCCCAGAACTGGACAGCATACTCCAGGTGCGGCCGGACCAGAGTCTTGTAGAGTGGGAGAATTATCGTTTTATGTCTGGAGTTGATCCCCCTTTTAATGCCAATATTCTGTTTGCTTTGTTAGCAGCAGCTTGGCATTGCATGCCATTGCTGAGCCTATCATCTACTAGGACCCCCAGGTCCTTTTCCATCCTAGATCCCCCCAGAGGTTCTCCCCCCAGTCTATAGATTGCATTCAGATTTTTGCCGCCCAAATGCATTATTTTACATTTTTCTACATTGAACCTCATTTGCCATCTAGTTGCCCCTCCCCCATTCATTTGTTCAGATCTTTTTGCAAGGTTTCCACATCCTGCGGAGAAGTTATTGCCCTGCTTAGCTTAGTATCGTCTGCAAATACAGAGATTGAACTGTTTATCCCATCCTCCAGGTCGTTTATGAACAAATTAAATAGGATTGGTCCCAGCACAGAACCCTGGGGGACCCCACTACCCACCCCTGACCATTCTGAGTACTCCCCATTTATCACCACCCTCTGAACTCGCCCTTGTAGCCAGTTTTCAATCCATCTACTCACCCTATGGTCCATGCCAACGGACCTTATTTTGTACAGTAAACGTTTATGGGGAACTGTGTCAAATGCTTTTGTAAAATCCAGATACACCACGTCTACGGGCCTTCCTTTATCTAGATGGCAACTCGCTTCCTCATAGAAGGTTAATAGATTGGTTTGGCAAGAACGATTCTTCATGAATCCATGCTGATTACTGCTAATGATATCGTTCTTATTACTAAAATCTTATATATAGTCCCTTATCATCCCTTCCAAGAGTTTACATACTATTGATGTTAGGCTAACTGGTCTGTAATTCCCAGGGATGTATTTTGGGCTCTTTTTTAAATATTGGTGCTACATTGGCTTTTCTCCAATCAGCTGGTACCATTCCAGTCAGTAGACTGTTCGTAAAAATTAGGAACAATGGTCCGGCAATTACTTGACTAGGTTCCCTAAGTACCCTCGGATGCAAGCCATCTGGTCCCGGTGATTTATTAATGTTAAGTTTCCCCAAGTCTAATTTTAATTCCGTCCTCTGTTAACCATGGAGGTGCTTCCTGTGATGTGTCTTGAGGATAAACAGTAAAAAATGTTTTATAGATAGACCCCTAATTTTTGGTTCACACTTGTGCTGTGGTGCGAGATCTCATGTGATTCACACCACACTGCAGTACAAATCACATGCGATGCCTGTGCAATGCAATTTCACCCATACAAATAGCATGGCTTGAATTCACATCTCATTCGGACCAAACTCACACAGGACCCTTTGTTTTTGGTCCGCTCCAGAATCGGATGGCATTGGGTGTTCACACTGATTCACGTCCGAACTGTCAGTTCGCAGTGCGATATCCGAGCTGAAATAGGGGTGTCATTAACATTGTATTGAGACTCCCAGTAGTTCGCATAGTGCAGTGTGAACTGCCTCGTGAGTCGGGTGCGATGCGGGAACTCGCAGTGGATTCGCAGGGTTCCCGCATCCCACCAGTGTGAACCGGGACTGACTGTTGATTGTTTATGACATTCGGTGATTCAGCAAACGAAAACGTCCTCCAGTCGGGGGGTTTGCATCGTCCTCCTGGACTCAGGTTGGAGTTCTTCCTCAGGCCGGGGCTGCAGAGGTCACATTCGGTTTTCATGGCGGCCGGGTGCCAGGATAATATTGGCGTTCTTCATTTCTTGCCGCGCCCTTGATGTGGGGACTGTGACTCGCTTTCTTTCTGTCCGGTAGGGGAAGGGTGAAAGCCCACATTCCGTCCCATGAATGGGGCCCTTGTTGGACCGTCTGTGGGGGGGAGGGGAGGGGGGTTACTGTTTGGGGACAGTCACCAGATCGGGACAATGGGCCCCCCCCCCAGTGGAGGAGAACCAGCTGTGACTTGCAGCACACACTCCGATTGTCCGCTCACAACATTGGCCTATGTGTCTCACCCACTCCGTCTCTCTTCTGGGTGGGAGGTGAATTTACTGGAACGAGCTTCAAGCTCCGTGGGAGAAAACGACGGCAAATGTAGAGGCTGTGCGGCGCCGGTCGTTGTGGAACTACAACTGCGTGCATGCAGGAGGCTGGAATACAGCGTCCAACCCACCAAAGCCTTTGTGATTCATACGTGTGAATGTGGCCACGCCCCCACTCTTCTGTGTCACGCAGATGTGCCGCAGGTCTTGGCCGGGTCCTTAAGGCGGAGACTTGCAGCTTATCTGCGCGGGGGGGGGGGGGCTGTTACGTCATTCTCGCCTAGGCGAAAAAGCAGGAAGCACCGCTAAAAAGTTTCCAAAAGTAAAGTAAAGTGTATCCAATTGTGGAAAAGGGAGGGGGAGGAGCCAGGAGACATAAAGTTATTTTGATTGGTGAAGGTCCACTTTAAAGCGGTTATTTAAACCCAAAAGCAAACATTGATTATATTGCAGCTTACCGTACTGTGGCCATCAGGAGTAGAAAATGTCCCAATATCACTTGTAGTAAACAATACCCCATCATTGGTGTCAGTGGGAGGAATAGTGCCCCATCTTTGGTGTCAGTGGGAGGAATAGTGCCCCATCATTGGTGTCAGTGGGAGGAATAGTGCCCCATCATTGGTGTCAGTGGGAGGAATAGTGTCCTATCATTGGTGTCAGTGGGAGGAATTGTGCCCCATCATTGGTATCAGTGGGAGGAATAGTGCCCCATCATTGGTGTCATTGGGAGGAATAGTGCCCCATCATTGGTATCAGTGGGAGGAATTGTGCCCCATCATTGGTGTCATTGGGAGGAATAGTGTCCCATCATTGGTATCAGTGGGAGGAATAGTGTCCCATCATTGGTATCAGTGGGAGGAATTGTGCCCCATCATTGGTGTCATTGGGAGGAATAGTGTCCCATCATTGGTATCAGTGGGAGGAATAGTGTCCCATCATTGGTGTCATTGGAAGGAATAGTGCCCCATCATTGGTGTCATTGGAAGGAATAGTGTCCCATAATTGGTGTCATTGGAAGGAATAGTGTCCCATAATTGGTGTAATTGGAAGGAATAGTGCCCCATCATTGGTGTCATTGGGAGGAATAGTGCCCCATCATTGGTATCAGTGGGAGGAATTGTGCCCCATCATTGGTGTCATTGGGAGGAATAGTGTCCCATCATTGGTGTCATTGGAAGGAATAGTGCCCCATAATTGGTGTCATTGGAAGGAATTGTGCCCCATCATTGGTGTCAGTGGGAGGAACTGTATATAAAAAAGAGATCAGCGCTAGATATAAATATAGCTGCTGGCAA
Organism: Lithobates septentrionalis; assembly: GCA_037952835.1. Classification (NCBI taxonomy): domain Eukaryota; kingdom Metazoa; phylum Chordata; class Amphibia; order Anura; family Ranidae; genus Lithobates; species Lithobates septentrionalis. Next base: position 27,771 of record JBBDGP010003976.1, on the reverse strand, counting down.
TTGAGGAAACACACAACCCTCTAGTGAACAAAAAAAATAATTTAAACAAAAAATTATCGATGCATTTTTTTGCTTATTGGGAGGAATTGTGCCCCATCATTGGTGTTATTGGGCCCCATTTTTGGTGCAGCGGTGGCCAATCCATAAGGGGCGCCGCCCCCCCTAATCTATATGCAGGGCACCGGACGCATGGATTTCAATGGGGTTTTATTTTTTTAAGCACATGATTAGAGCCTGAGGCTCTAATTGGCTTCAAAAAGGGTGGGCTCGGGGGGGCGCTGATCACTGCGCCCCAAGCCCACCCACTTGTGACATTAGCGAATAAACATTTGCTATTGTCTTCCTGCTTCGTCTCCGGGCCAATCAGGACAGGAAGCGGGTCCTAAGATTTGATTGGCCGGGGTTGGGGAGAAGCGACCAGATTGGCTGGAAGGAGAAGCCGAGGAAGCTGGCCACGACCTGGATGGGGTAAGTGCGGGGCTGGCGAGTGAGCGAGCTGGCAGGGGTAAGTGCGGGGCTGGCTGCCTGGCGGGGGGGGAGGGAGGGGTGGAGGGTTTGTTTGCTGCCCCCCCCCAAAAAAAAATGGAGCACCAGCTGTCACTGTTGGTGTCATTGGGAGGGACTGTGCCCCTTCGTTGGCATCAGTGAATAAAATATTGCCCCAAGGGCCGAATAAAAGCAAGCAAAGGGCGGCATCTGGCCCCCGGGCTGCACTTTGGAGACCACTGAATTAGAGGGTTGAGACCATTTACCACTGACAGGGGTGCATACAATGATCAGCTTTTATTTATTCATGTAAAACCTTTATCCCAAAAGGAACAAAACTGTTACTGTAACTGATTATAAAGTGTGATCTGGAGTTTGGCTTCAATTTGTTAGTGTATCTAAATCTGCCAATCCATCTAACACTCCCCTCCCAGATTGATACAGGAGGTGTGTTACACTAATACAGGACGTTTGTTACTGGCCAGATCACCAGGTGAAAACAGAGGTTAAAAAAAGCCAAAGAAAAGAAAACTTCAGCTATACTGGACGAAACGCGTTAGCACTCAGTATCTCTTTTCATTTTACATGTAGCCAATAAAGAATCGTCATGAAGACTACACAGAGTTGCTGGCTTTATTTGCTGTGAATTAGACAGAATCTCCTTTACAGTCAGTCTATCCCAATGACGAGAACTGAATATATATTTCATATCGATATCTGGGAACTTTGTACCTGGAAACATTCTGGTGGCTCCCTGAGTCAACACAAACACAAGACGGTTGCAGGATGACGTCACGTACCACCCAGGAATCTAGTATAGATTTTTCCGGTTATGAGTGTCTGCTTATCTGGCTTTGCCCAATGAAGTGTGAAAGTTCAATAAACTTTATTTAAAGACCATCCCTGGCACTCCAATATTGATGTTAGTCTCGGTCAGCCCTTCCCATCCTTCTACCTCAGAGGAAACCTTGAAATAACTTTCAGGTCTTCGAGAACACCGGAACTAAAATTAGTTCATTCAGAAGTCAACAAAAAAATTGCCATCAGGGGTCAATGGGAAAATTGCCATCAGGGGTCAATGGGAAAATTGCCATCAGGGGTCAATGGGAAAATTGCCATCAGGGGTCAATGGGAAAATTGCCATCAGGGGTCAATGGGAAAATTGCCATCAGGTGGTCAATGGGAAAATTGCCATCAGGTGGTCAATGGGAAAATTGCCATCAGGTGGTCAATGGGAAAATTGTCATCAGGTGGTCAATGGGAAAATTACCATTAGGGGTCAATGGGAAAATTGCCATCAGGTGGTCAATGGGAAAATTGTCATCAGGTGGTCAATGGGAAAATTACCATTAGGGGTCAATGGGAAAATTGCCATCAGGTGGTCAATGGGAAAATTGCCATCAGGGGTCAATGGGAAAATTGCCATCAGGTGGTCAATGGGAAAATTGCCATCAGGGGTCAATGGGAAAATTGCCATCAGGTGGTCAATGGGAAAATTGCCATCAGGCGGTCAATAGGAAAATTGTCATCAGGGGTCAATGGGAAAATTGCCATCAGGGGTCAATGGGAAAATTGCCATCAGGGGTCAATGGGAAAATTGCCATCAGGGGTCAATGGGAAAATTGTCATCAGGTGGTCAATGGGAAAATTGCCATCAGGGGTCAATGGGAAAATTGCCATCAGGGGTCAATGGGAAAATTGCCATCAGGTGGTCAATGGAAAGATTTTCCCACTGACCCCTGATGAACTCATTTTAGTTCCGGGGTTCTCAGAGAACCAGCCAGTGGGAAGAATGCCTCCATCAGAGTTGTGGGTCAGAACGCCATATTTACTGCCAATTTAAAGCATCAATGGTGCCATGATATTAGTTTCTGCCAAGTGGCATCGCCCCGCCAAACCATCAGATGAGAGGGAAATTGGTTAAAGCTCCAGGAACTCCTAGTAACCTCTGGAGGAACTGATGGTTGAGCTGATCAAAAACATCATTGGTGCCATAGGTGTGCTCAGGGGGTGTGCCAGGTGTGCCTGGGTACACCCTGATCACTCTGTGCTGTGCCGTTTCCGCCTACTGTCCAGGCTTCCCCTCGTGTTGTGCGCCCCCCACCACCACCACCACCACAGTGCTGCTGGTTTCCCTCCTTTCCTCTACTCTAATATAATATTATATTCACTTTTATGTCTTAAATAGACAAATAAAATAAACTGACAGTGGTATAGAGTAGTTGATGATTGGAATAAACTTCCAGCAGAGGTGGTGAGACAGTCAGCAGTAAATGGCTTCAAACATAGATCTATAGCAGTGATGGGGAACCTTGGCACCCCAGATGTTTTGGAACTACATTTCCCATGATGGAACTACACTGCAGAGTGCAAGAGCATCATGGGAAATGTAGTTCCAAATTATCTGGGGTGCCGAGGTTCCCCATCACTGGTCTATAGTCAGACAACAAAGTTGATGAAAAGTTAAAAACTTGAATGTCGTCACTTTTCTATGTTTCTTAAACAGAAAGGTACAGTATATAGTATATAGGTACAGTGTATAGGTACAGTGTATAGGTACAGTATATAGGTACAGTATATAGGTACAGTGTATAGGTACAGTATATAGGTACAGTGTATAGGTATAGTATATAGGTGCAGTGTATAGGTACAGTATATCGGTATCCTATATATGTACATTGTATAGGTACAGTGTATAGGTACAGTATATAGGTACCCTATATATGTACAGTGTATAGGTACAGTGTATAGGTATAGTATATATGTACAGTGTATAGGTATAGTATATAGGTACCCTATATATGTACAGTGTATAGGTATAGTATATATGTACAGTGTATAGGTATAGTATATAGGTACCCTATATATGTACAGTGTATAGGTACAGTGTATAGGTATAGTATATATGTACAGTGTATAGGTACAGTGTATAGGTATAGTATATATGTACAGTGTATAGGTATAGTATATAGGTACCCTATATATGTACAGTGTATAGGTACAGTGTATAGGTATAGTATATATGTACAGTGTATAGGTATAGTATATAGGTACCCTATATATGTACAGTGTATAGGTATAGTATATATGTACAGTGTATAGGTATAGTATATAGGTACCCTATATATGTACAGTGTATAGGTACAGTGTATAGGTATAGTATATATGTACAGTGTATAGGTATAGTATATAGGTACCCTATATATGTACAGTGTATAGGTGCAGAGTCTAGGTACAGTATATAGATACAGAGTATAGGTACAGTATATAGGTACAGTGTATAGGTATAGTATATAGGTACAGTGTATAGGTACAGTATATAGGTACAGTGTATAGGTACAGTATATAGGTACCGTGTATAGGTACAGTGTATAGGTACGGTATATAGGTACACTATATATGTACAGTATATAGGTACAGTGTATAGCTATAGTATATAGGTATAGTATATAGGTACAGTGTATAGGTATAGTATATAGGTACAGTGTATAGGTACAGTATATAGGTACAGTATATAGGTATATTATATAGGTACAGTATATAGGTACAGTATATAGCTATTATCAGACACATTCATTCGTGTTAACTGCACAAATAAAATAAACTGACAGTGGTATAGAGTAGTTGATGATTGGAATAAACTTCCAGCAGAGGTGGTGAGACAGTCAGCAGTAAATGGCTTCAAACATAGATCTATAGCAGTGATGGGGAACCTTGGCACCCCAGATGTTTTGGAACTACATTTCCCATGATGGAACTACACTGCAGAGTGCAAGAGCATCATGGGAAATGTAGTTCCAAATTATCTGGGGTGCCGAGGTTCCCCATCACTGGTCTATAGTCAGACAACAAAGTTGATGAAAAGTTAAAAACTTGAATGTCGTCACTTTTCTATGTTTCTTAAACAGAAAGGTACAGTATATAGTATATAGGTACAGTGTATAGGTACAGTGTATAGGTACAGTATATAGGTACAGTATATAGGTACAGTGTATAGGTACAGTATATAGGTACAGTGTATAGGTATAGTATATAGGTGCAGTGTATAGGTACAGTATATCGGTATCCTATATATGTACATTGTATAGGTACAGTGTATAGGTACAGTATATAGGTACCCTATATATGTACAGTGTATAGGTACAGTGTATAGGTATAGTATATATGTACAGTGTATAGGTATAGTATATAGGTACCCTATATATGTACAGTGTATAGGTATAGTATATATGTACAGTGTATAGGTATAGTATATAGGTACCCTATATATGTACAGTGTATAGGTACAGTGTATAGGTATAGTATATATGTACAGTGTATAGGTACAGTGTATAGGTATAGTATATATGTACAGTGTATAGGTATAGTATATAGGTACCCTATATATGTACAGTGTATAGGTACAGTGTATAGGTATAGTATATATGTACAGTGTATAGGTATAGTATATAGGTACCCTATATATGTACAGTGTATAGGTATAGTATATATGTACAGTGTATAGGTATAGTATATAGGTACCCTATATATGTACAGTGTATAGGTACAGTGTATAGGTATAGTATATATGTACAGTGTATAGGTATAGTATATAGGTACCCTATATATGTACAGTGTATAGGTGCAGAGTCTAGGTACAGTATATAGATACAGAGTATAGGTACAGTATATAGGTACAGTGTATAGGTATAGTATATAGGTACAGTGTATAGGTACAGTATATAGGTACAGTGTATAGGTACAGTATATAGGTACCGTGTATAGGTACAGTGTATAGGTACGGTATATAGGTACACTATATATGTACAGTATATAGGTACAGTGTATAGCTATAGTATATAGGTATAGTATATAGGTACAGTGTATAGGTATAGTATATAGGTACAGTGTATAGGTACAGTATATAGGTACAGTATATAGGTATATTATATAGGTACAGTATATAGGTACAGTATATAGCTATTATCAGACACATTCATTCGTGTTAACTGCACAAATAAAATAAACTGACAGTGGTATAGAGTAGTTGATGATTGGAATAAACTTCCAGCAGAGGTGGTGAGACAGTCAGCAGTAAATGGCTTCAAACATAGATCTATAGCAGTGATGGGGAACCTTGGCACCCCAGATGTTTTGGAACTACATTTCCCATGATGGAACTACACTGCAGAGTGCAAGAGCATCATGGGAAATGTAGTTCCAAATTATCTGGGGTGCCGAGGTTCCCCATCACTGGTCTATAGTCAGACAACAAAGTTGATGAAAAGTTAAAAACTTGAATGTCGTCACTTTTCTATGTTTCTTAAACAGAAAGGTACAGTATATAGTATATAGGTACAGTGTATAGGTACAGTGTATAGGTACAGTATATAGGTACAGTATATAGGTACAGTGTATAGGTACAGTATATAGGTACAGTGTATAGGTATAGTATATAGGTATAGTATATAGGTACAGTGTATAGGTATAGTATATAGGTGCAGTGTATAGGTACAGTATATCGGTATCCTATATATGTACATTGTATAGGTACAGTGTATAGGTACAGTATATAGGTACCCTATATATGTACAGTGTATAGGTACAGTGTATAGGTATAGTATATATGTACAGTGTATAGGTATAGTATATAGGTACCCTATATATGTACAGTGTATAGGTATAGTATATATGTACAGTGTATAGGTATAGTATATAGGTACCCTATATATGTACTGTGTATAGGTACAGTGTATAGGTATAGTATATATGTACAGTGTATAGGTACAGTGTATAGGTATAGTATATATGTACAGTGTATAGGTATAGTATATAGGTACCCTATATATGTACAGTGTATAGGTACAGTGTATAGGTATAGTATATATGTACAGTGTATAGGTATAGTATATAGGTACCCTATATATGTACAGTGTATAGGTATAGTATATATGTACAGTGTATAGGTATAGTATATAGGTACCCTATATATGTACAGTGTATAGGTACAGTGTATAGGTATAGTATATATGTACAGTGTATAGGTATAGTATATAGGTACCCTATATATGTACAGTGTATAGGTGCAGAGTCTAGGTACAGTATATAGATACAGAGTATAGGTACAGTATATAGGTACAGTGTATAGGTATAGTATATAGGTACAGTGTATAGGTACAGTGTATAGGTACAGTATATAGGTACAGTGTATAGGTACAGTATATAGGTACCGTGTATAGGTACAGTGTATAGGTACGGTATATAGGTACACTATATATGTACAGTATATAGGTACAGTGTATAGCTATAGTATATAGGTATAGTATATAGGTACAGTGTATAGGTATAGTATATAGGTACAGTGTATAGGTACAGTATATAGGTACAGTATATAGGTATATTATATAGGTACAGTATATAGGTACAGTATATAGCTATTATCAGACACATTCATTCGTGTTAACTGCATGCTGAGGAATGTAAAAATTTGCATAGCCATTCACACAGTGAAAGTTCATCAAATATAGCACAATCTAGTGGCCATGTGCGGTATTTTCCCATTTTAAATCGATTAATTTTTTTTTTGACCTGCACAAGAAATAGCCTGGTAGCATTAGTTTTCTTTTTTCTTTTTTTTACCCAGAACAAATGTACCTGCACTTTATCTGGGTGTATTGATATGTGAATTTTCTTTAAATTTTCTATAAATTCTATCACCCCCCTAAGTCATGTGTACGAGTAAATGGCACGGCGTGTTTCCATCTCACGGTCCAATCTCCTGTGTAGGGCACATTGGTGGCTCTAGCATTAGGGGGCGCACCCCAGAGCAAAGACACACCCGGGTGTGTATCAGCAGAGCAGAGGAGTCAGAAAAGCAGTGGACGGCGTCAGTAGTCTTTTTATTTTTTATTTTTAATTATTTCTTCCATTTTTTTTATATTTTTTATATTTTTTCACAATATTATTTATTATTATTATTTTTTTTATTTTTTTGGATGAACAGGAGGTGCTCCGTGTTGAGCGGCTTCCTCTTCATTCACAAACTGAAGCACACCGTAGTTTACTATGTTTCAGTTAAAAATGAACACAGGAGCGACCGGTACAGATCACTCACTGTGTTCATTCAGAAAAAGGAAGGGGCCATGAAATATCCCCGAGCAGCTAGTGGGAGAGGAGAGGAGGGAAACGGGTATCACTGCGGGCGGGGGGTTGCCAGGAAGCAGCTGGAATCGGCACAGCACGGGGTGATTAGGGTGTGCCCAGGCACACCCAGCACACCCTGTGCACGCACCTATAAACTAGTGAAAGAGCCTGCCTGATTGGATACAAATAAATGTGATTTCTTTTTAGGTAGGTTCTCATGTTACATAGTTTTGTTAAATCTAAAGGACTTTGTACATGGATTGTGCAGACAAATTGCAATATGTATCGTAAAATGAACAGCTGCAAGAAGTTTCCTGCCGGCAACCTGTAGTGGGTGGAGCCTGCTGGGCCCCTCCCACAGCTCTGCTCTCTCTCCTTGTGCAGGGGGACTGGCAGTGGCAGCTAGAGATTTTTTAGTTTGGGGCGGTGGCAGACAACCACCCCACCCCCTGCAGCACCTCAAAAACCCCCCAACACCCCCCCCCCCCGCTGTCTGCCACTGGCACTTGCCCCATCAGTGGCAAAGATCGGCGGGCACATCAGGCAGGGGTCAGAGGGCGGATCGGCGGGCACCATCATGATCAGGCTGCGGCTTCCTCTTCTCTTCCGCCGTGCTTCTCCTCCCCTCCTTTTATAGGCGTCCAATAGGATTGCTTGTCCTATCAGCCAATCAAGTGATGGGTATCAGACCCATTTCCCGATTGGCCGGCTGTTGCAATACACCTGGGTGTCCTCTAGAGCAATGCTCTGTGCCCCGAGCCCACCCTATTTTGCAGCCTATTAGAGCCTCTGGCTCTAATCGGGTTCTTCAAAATACACCTCTACCCCCCATCATAGGAATTCATGCGCCCGGCGTCCTGAAAGGGGCCAGGCGCATTGATAGGGAGGTTGGCGAAGGTGTTGGGGGGGGGCGTCGCCCGTGTGCCCCCAATGGACGGGTCTCGTCTCCGCCTCTCCTGTAGTTTTCTTTGCACAGAGTATGTACAGCACAGCCATAATGTCACTGCTCCTTTTACAAGGTAATATCTGGGTTTACAAAAGCATTTCATGTAAACAAATTGGATTTATATCCATTGTGTGTATATGGAATAATATAGTTATCTATGGTGCACCCGGCTGGCTTCAACATACTAATAAATAATAATAACAATAATAATAATAATAATAAACAAACAATACAGATCAGAACTGTGTGGAGCCTAATTTGTGCTTCTGGCAATATTTTATTTATATGTTATTCATTTATTAATATTTATTATTTATGTATTATTATGTATTTTTTATTTATTTATGTATTATTATGTTTTTGAAATGATATGTTTATTATGTTTTTTATTATTATTTATTGTTTTTAATAATATGTATTTATTTATTTATTATGTTTTTAATTGGACTTATTTATTATGTTTTAATAATTATTTATTTATACATTTATTGTTTTTAAATTGTATTTATTTATTTGTTTACTTATCTTATTTATTATAGACATACAGGGCAGAAGAAACTTGGCTTATGGTGTTGTTTCTTCAGAGCTGCAAACAGGGATAATGATGACCCTTTCCAGAGCCAAACTGTGGATCCAAAGACAGAATATTCTTCCTGTTTGAATGCAGAGCGTAAGGGTTAGAACCCCTGCATGTTTTTTTTATGGCTGCCGGAGATTGGGCCCCCCCTCTCCCTATTGATTGATCATTGTGTGCGGGGGTCCGGGATGAATACAGAATGGGTGTGCAGACAAGGTGGCTCAGTGATTCTCGCAGGATTCCAGCAGCCGCAGGGGGGACCATCAGGACTGAATTTGTGGCAAAAAAAGCCAAAAAAATTGAGTTGTCACCGGAAAATAATTGAGGGGAAATCTTCCAGTAAGGACGGTGGTTCTGGCAACAACTTACAGAATATTTTCACACTTCGCACTTTACTTTGCGTCTCCTAAAGGGAAAATTAACTAAAATCTCCCCAATGGGATACGGGGATTTATCCCTTCCCTACCGTAGCCAAAAAAAAAAGTCTTACATATACAATAAAAAAGTTTTTTCTTGTATCTTTTCATGTGACAACACTGAAGAAATGACACTTGTCTACAATGTAAAGTAGTGAGTGTACAGCTTGTATAACAGTGTAAATTTGCTGTCCCCTCAAAATAACTCAACACACAGCCATTAATGTCTAAACCGCTGGCAACAAAAGTCAGTACACCCCTTAGTGAAAATCTCCAAATTGGGCCCAATTGGCTATTTTCCCTCCCCAGTGTCATGTGACTCGTTAGTGTTACAAGGTCTCTGGTGTGAATGGGGAGCAGGTGTGTTAAATTTGGTGTTATCGCTCTCACTCTCTCATACTGGTCACTGGAAGTACAACATGGCACCTCATGGCAAAGAACTCTCTGAGGATCTGAAAGAAAAGAATTGTTGCTCTACATAAAGATGGCCAAGGCTATAAGAAGATTGCCAAGACCCTGAAACTGATCTGCAGCACGGTGGCCAAGACCATACAGCGGTATAACAGGACAGGTTCCCCTCAGAACAGGCCTCGCCATTTTCCACCAAAGAAGTTGAGGTCACGTGATCAGCGTCATATCCAGAGGTTGTCTTTGGGAAATAGACGTATGAGTGCTGCCAGCATTGCTGCAGAGGTTGTAGGGGTGGGGGTAAGCCTGTCAGTGCTCAGACCATACGCCGCACACTGCATCAAATTGGTCTGCATGGCTGTCATCCCAGAAGGAAGCCTCTTCTAAAGATGATGCACAAGAAAGCCCGCAAACAGTTTGCTGAAGACAAGCAGACTAAGGAGATGGATTACTGGAACCATGTCCTGTGCTCTGATGAGACCAAGATAAACGTATTTGGTTCAGATGGTGACAAGCGTGTGTGGGGGCAACCAGGTGAGGAGGACAAAGACAAGTGTATCTTGTCTACAGTCAAGCATGGTGGTGGGAGTATCATGGTCTGGGGCTGCATGAGTGCTGCCGGCACTGGGGGGCTACAGATCATTGAGGGAACCATGAATGCCAACATGTACTGTGACCTACTGAAGCAGAGCATGATCCCCTCCCTTCAGAGACTGGACCGCAGGGCAGTATTCCAACATGATAACCACCCCAAACACACCTCCAAGACCACCACTGCCTTGCCAAAGAAGTTGAGGGTAAAGGTGATGGACTGGCCAAGCATGTCTCCAGACCTAAACCCTATTGATCATCTGTGGGACATCCTCAAACGGAAGGTGGAGGAGCGCAAGGTCTCTAACATCCACCAGCTCTGTGATGTCATCATGGAGGAGGGGAAGAGGACTCCAGTGACAACCTGTGAAGCTCTGGTGACCTCCGTGTCCAAGAGGGTTAAGGCAGTGCTGGAAAATAATGGCGGCCACACAAAATTTTGACACTTTGGCCCAATTTGGAGATTTTCACTTAGGGGTGTACTGACTTTTGTTGCCAGCGGTTTAGACATTAATGGCTGTGTGTTGAGTTATTTTGAGGGGACAGCAAATTTACACTGTTATACAAGCTGTACACTCACTACTTTACATTGTAGACAAGTGTCATTTCTTCAGTGTTGTCACATGAAAAGATAGAAGGAAAGATTTACACAAATGTGAGGGATGTACTTACTTTTGTGAGATACTGTGTGTGTATATATATATATATAGTGTATGTCTAAAAAGAAACCCTTCTTACTGTATTTGTAAAAAATAACTTTTTACTGTATATGTGTAAAAGAAAAATAAGAATGTTTACTGTATGTGTAAAAAAAAGAAAAAAAATACTGTATGTGTAGAAAAAAAAACCTTTTACTGTACATGCATGACCAAAACTATTACTGTATATGCCAGATCACTTTTTTGATATATATATGTAAGAATAAAAACTTTTCACTGAATATGTAAGAAAAAAACCCTTTTTTTTCCATGTGGGATAGAAGAAGTTTGTGTGTAGTTGGTGCAGTTAGTGTGGTGTCCTGAGGGGGGCGGTGTTGGTCCGGGGCGCTCCGCAGTAGGTGTAGTGGGCGGGGTCTGTGGATGAATATGTAATGATATGTAGATGAGGTAGAGGCTGAGTGGCTGGCTGGCTGGCTCTCCCTGGTACTCCGCTCTCTCTATGGCAGGACGCCGGGTGACCGCCGCCGAGCTCCGGGCTCAGTGCTCCTCGGGCGCCTGCTGGCTCCTCCGGGGGCGGAAGGTGTACGATGTGTCCTCCTTCGTCCGGCTGCATCCCGGGGGGGAGAGGCTGCTGCTGGACCGAGCCGGGACGGACATCCAGGGGGAACTGGACGGACCCCCCCACCGGCACTCCGACAATGCGCTGCGCTGGCTGGAGCAATATTATGTGGGCGAGCTGGAGCCCGAGGAGCCCGAACAACAGGTGAGGGGCCCCGGGGAGAGGAGGGGTACAGGTGTATAGAGGAAGGGGTACAGGTGTATATAGAGGAGGGAGTACAGGTGTATATAGAGGAGGGGGTACAGGTGTATATAGAGGAGGGGGTACAGGTGTATATAGAGGAGGGGGTACAGGTGTATATAGAGGAGGGAGTACAGGTGTATATAGAGGAGGGAGTACAGGTGTATATAGAGGAGGGGGTACAGGTGTATATAGAGGAGGGGGTACAGGTGTATATAGAGGAGGGAGTACAGGTGTATATAGAGGAGGGAGTACAGGTGTATATAGAGGACTACAGGTGTATATAGAGGAGGAGTACAGGTGTATATAGAGGAGGGGTACAGGTGTATATAGAGGACTACAGGTGTATATAGAGGACTACAGGTGTATATAGAGGAGTACAGGTGTATATAGAGGAGTACAGGTGTATATAGAGGAGTACAGGTGTATATAGAGGAGTACAGGTGTATATAGAGGAGGGGGGACAGGTGTATATAGAGGAGAGGGTACAGGTGTATATAGAGGAGAGGGTACAGGTGTATATAGAGGAGGGGGTACAGGTGTATATAGAGGAGTACAGGTGTATATAGAGGGGGGACAGGTGTATATAGAGGAGGGGGGGTACAGGTGTATATAGAGGAGGGGGGACAGGTGTATGTCATGTGTACAGGTGAATGTTAGGTTACAATGTATATAATGGGTACAGGTGTGTGTATATAAAGCTACGAGTACAGGTGCATCAGTGATACAATGTATATAATGAGTACAGGTGTATAAGAGGGTGCATGGTGTATATAATAGGTACAGGTGTATAGGAAGGTGTATGATGTATATAGGAGGATGTATATAATGGGTACAGGTATATAGGTGGGTGTATGATGTATATAATGGGGACAGGTGTATAGGAGGGTGTATGATGTATATAGGAGGGTGTATGATGTATATAGGAGGGTGTATGATGTATATAATGGGTACAGGTATATAGGAGGGTGTGCGATGTATATAATGTGTACAGATAGTAAAGTTTGGAAGGTGTATAGGAGGGTGTATGATGTATATAGGTGGGTGTATGATGTGTGTGTATATAGGAGGGTGTATGATGTATATAATGGGGACAGGTGTATAGGAGGGTGTATGATGTATATAATGGGTACCGGTATATAGGAGGGTGTATGATGTATATAGGAGGGTGTATGATGTATATAATGGGTACAGGTATATAGGAGGGTGTGCGATGTATATAATGTGTACAGGTAGTACAGTTTGGAAGGTGTACACGGGGCTGGCTTGTTCCGGACTACAGTTCATACAAGACTACACCTGTAGGAGTGGCTGGTAGAGATAGACATGGCACCGGTGGAATGGGGTGTGCCACCCATCACTTTCCATACATTGTGTACACGGCTCACCGATATCATGGTGTGTGGGGGTGACACAGGCCGGGGTAATACGGGGGTATATTGTGTCACCGGTGTGTGTGATCCAGGTATGTCTGGGTACAGGTAGGAGCGGGGACAGGTGTGACTGTACCCCGGATTGGTGTGTATAACAATTTGATCTCTTTGCCCTTTATACATGTATATGGGATTGGTTCTCTTACCTATTACAGATGTATAGTTGTAGCACATTGTACAATCAGATTGTATGGTGTATGGTCAGCCTACCTATTATTTACTATGTAACCAGCAGAAGTATAAATCTGACAATACTCGGATCAGTTCTGGCAAAAAATGAAAGATTGAATATCTGCGTCATCAGAGCGATCGAGAGTGAAGCGTCAAAATGTGCAAGTTTTTTTTTGTGTGATTTTAGGATCATCGGTCATTTCTCATCACTAGGACCAGCTCCCGCTCAACACCCCCCATTACCAGGACCAGCCCCAGCTCAGCACCCCAACATTACGAGGACCAGCCCCCGCTCAGCACCTCGACATCACCAGGACCAGCCCCCCACTCAGCACCCCAAAATTATCAGGACCAGTCCCTGCTCAGTACCTCGACATCACCAGGAACAGCCCCCCCAATCACCAGGACTAGTCCGCCCGCTCAACACCCCCCATCACCAGAACCAGCCTCCACTTAGCATCCCGACATTATCAGGACCAGCCCCCGCTCAGCACCCCAACATCGGGTTTCCAATCAGAGTCCCCCATTCGATCAGGTTCCCTTTCAGAGTCCCCCATTACCTGTTGGGGGTTTGAAGTGAAGGCCATAGGCAGGCTCTGTTGACCTTAGTCCTCAGTCTGGGCACACTATGGGTCACTGATCCCAGCAGAGGGTCGGACAATATCCTGTGACGGCTCTGACACCCATGGATAAATCGGAACATAATCATCATTGGAATGAAAACTCCTGTCTGACTGTTGTGTGTGTGCTGAGATTTCACTGTTATTTCGTGGTCATGGTTCAACGTCCAACTGAGATGTTTAGTCTTAGTTGTAGGAGCTTCAAAACCAAAGGTGTGCAAAGTCTTTGGCCTCATTCACACAAGCGACAAGCCTCCTCCACCTACCCTACATCAGGAACTCCACCAGAGCGCTACCTTACATCAGGGTCTCCACCAGAGCCCTACCATACATCAGGGTCTCCACCAGAGCCCTACCATACATCAGGGTCTCCACCAGAGCCCTACCATACATCAGGGTCTCCACCAGAGCCCTACCATACATCAGGGTCTCCACCAGAGCCCTACCATACATCAGGGTCTCCACCAGAGCCCTACCATACATCAGGGTCTCCACCAGAGCCCTACCATACATCAGGGTCTCCACCAGAGCCCTACCATACATCAGGGTCTCCACCAGAGCCCTACCATACATCAGGGTCTCCACCAGAGCCCTACCATACATCAGGGTCTCCACCAGAGCCCTACCATACATCAGGGTCTCCACCAGAGCCCTACCATACATCAGGGTCTCCACCAGAGCCCTACCATACATCAGGGTCTCCACCAGAGCCCTACCATACATCAGGGTCTCCACCAGAGCCCTACCTCACATCAGGGTCTCCACCAGAGCCCTACCTCACATCAGGGTCTCCACCAGAGCCCTACCTCACATCAGGGTCTCCACCAGAGCCCTACCTCACATCCGGGTCTCCACCAGAGCCCTACCTCACATCCGGGTCTCCACCAGAGCCCTACCTCACATCAGGGTCTCCACCAGAGCCCTACCTCACATCAGGGTCTCCACCAGAGCCCTACCTCACATCAGGGTCTCCACCAGAGCCCTACCTCACATCCGGGTCTCCACCAGAGCCCTACCTCACATCCGGGTCTCCACCAGAGCCCTACCTCACATCCGGGTCTCCACCAGAGCCCTACCTCACATCCGGGTCTCCACCAGAGCCCTACCTCACATCCGGGTCTCCACCAGAGCCCTACCTCACATCCGGGTCTCCACCAGAGCCCTACCTCACATCCGGGTCTCCACCAGAGCCCTACCTCACATCCGGGTCTCCACCAGAGCCCTACCTCACATCCGGGTCTCCACCAGAGCCCTACCTCACATCCGGGTCTCCACCAGAGCCCTACCTCACATCCGGGTCTCCACCAGAGCCCTACCTCACATCCGGGTCTCCACCAGAGCCCTACCTCACATCAGGGTCTCCACCAGAGCCCTACCTCACATCAGGGTCTCCACCAGAGCCCTACCGCTCAGCACCTCGACATCACCAGGAACAGCCCCTGCTCAGCACCCCAACATCACTGGGATCAGCACCGCTCAGCACCCCCAATCACCAGGACTAGTCCCCCCGCTCAACACCACCCACATCCGGACATTATCAGGACCAGCCCCTGCTCAGCACCCCAACATCGGGTTCCCCATCAGAGTCCCCCCCTAGATCAGGTTCCCCATCAGAGTCCCCCCCTAGATCAGGTTCCCCATCAGAGTCCCCCCCTAGATCAGGTTCCCCATCAGAGTTCCCCCCTTAGATCAGGTTCCTCTTCAGAGTCCCCAATTACCCGTTGGGGGTTTGGAGAAGGCCATAGGCAGGCTCTGTTGACCTTAGTCCTCAGTCTGGGCAATCTATGGGTATGTCACTTATCCCAGCAGAGGGTCGGATAATATCTTGTGACGGCTCTGACACCCATGGATAAATTGGAGCATAATCATCATTGAAATGAAAACTCCTGTCTGTCTATTGTGTGTGCTGAGATTTCACTGTTATTTCGTGGTGAGGGTTCAACGTCCAACTGAGATGTTTAGTCTTAGTTGTAGGAGCTTCAAAACCAAAGGTATGCAAAGTTTTAGGCCTCATTCACACAAGCGACAAGCTGCCCCTCCCCCCCTTACATCAGGGTCTCCACCGGAGCCCTACCTTACATCGGGGTCTCCACCGGAGCCCTACCTTACATCGGGGTCTCCACCGGAGCCCTGCCTTACATCGGGGTCTCCACCGGAGCCCTGCCTTACATCGGGGTCTCCACCGGAGCCCTGCCTTACATCGGGGTCTCCACCGGAGCCCTGCCTTACATCGGGGTCTCCACCGGAGCCCTGCCTTACATCGGGGTCTCCACCGGAGCCCTGCCTTACATCGGGGTCTCCACCGGAGCCCTGCCTTACATCGGGGTCTCCACCGGAGCCCTGCCTTACATCGGGGTCTCCACCGGAGCCCTGCCTTACATCGGGGTCTCCACCGGAGCCCTGCCTTGCATCGGGGTCTCCACCGGAGCCCTGCCTTGCATCGGGGTCTCCACCGGAGCCCTGCCTTGCATCGGGGTCTCCACCGGAGCCCTGCCTTGCATCAGGGTCCCCACCGGAGCCCTGCCTTGCATCAGGGTCCCCACCGGAGCCCTGCCTTGCATCAGGGTCCCCACCGGAGCCCTGCCTTGCATCAGGGTCCCCACCGGAGCCCTGCCTTGCATCAGGGTCCCCACCGGAGCCCTGCCTTGCATCAGGGTCCCCACCGGAGCCCTGCCTTGCATCAGGTTCCCCACCGGAGCCCTGCCTTGCATCAGGTTCCCCACCGGAGCCCTGCCTTGCATCAGGTTCCCCACCGGAGCCCTGCCTTGCATCAGGTTCCCCACCGGAGCCCTGCCTTGCATCAGGTTCCCCACCGGAGCCCTGCCTTGCATCAGGTTCCCCACCGGAGCCCTGCCTTGCATCAGGGTCCCCACCGGAGGCCTCCCTCCTTACCTCCGGGATCCCATAGGAGCCCTCCCTCCTTACCTCCGGGTCCCCATCAGAGCCCCCCCCTTACATCAGGGTCTCTATCAGAGCAGTGGGATGATGGGAGTGATTGTACAGAGATCAGTGGCAGTACTGGAGTTGTTCTGTGCAGTTGGGACTGGTGGGGCGGACGGTGTCACTGGTGTCTGGAATGTGGAGTTTCAGGTTGGGATGCGGGTGAAGGCAGCTGACAGATCCAGTCCTACAAGTCTCATCCCTGTCTCAGCATTACTCAGCACAGGGGCTGTTCAGTGAGTAGGGGGGCTGGGCCGAGCCGTGCTGTGTGTGTCTATGGACGCACATAGCACAGCTCACGAGCGCGCCCACACGAGTGCCCCCGCAGGAAGCCATTTGCCCTGGGGGCAGACACAGAAGAGGAGGTGCGGACAGCGCCAGCAGGGGACCCCAGAAGAGAAGGATCGGGGCATCTCTGTGCAAAACCATTACAAAGCAGGTAAGTATAGACATGTTTAATATTGTAATAATTAAAAAAAATAAGGAAAAAAAAAAGCTCAGCCTTTACAACCACTTTAACCACTTCAGCTCCGGAAGGTTTTACCCCTCTTTCATGACCAGGCCGTTTATTGGCACTGCGCTACTTTAACTGGCAATTGCGCGGTCATGCAACGCTGTACCTAAATTTAATTTATATAATTCCCCCCCCCCCCCCCCCCCACAAATAGAGCTTTATTTTGCTGGTATTTGATCACCTCTGCATTTTTTTTATCTTTTGTAATATAAAAGAAAAAAGACCAAAAATTTTGAAAAAAACAATATTTTTTTACTTTGTGCTATAAAACATATCCAATAATAAAAAAAAAAAAATCATTGGCTGGGACTTGCTGACAGGCTCCCGCTGTGTACAGTCACAGCGGGGGCGGGGCACGTGCGCGCCCTGAACCTGGAAGTAAGCAATGAAGTACGGGTACGTCGCTTTGCCTACTGCGGCTCCTCGCCCGCAGTACATTGCAGGTGGTTGGTCACCAAGGGGTTAATGTTTTTGCACCAAATCCATGAAGCACCTGCAACACTTTTGGTTCTGTCATCTCATGCGCCAGATTCGGGCAGCTCTAAAATGCGTCGCCTTTATATTGTGGTGCGACAAATGCGCCAAATTCAAAGTAAAATTCCGACAGTTCACGTCGTACAAGTAGAGCTCATTAAGACCAAAACCGTCTTCTGGGGGAACTGAGAGAAAAAGGGGGGCAAGACCTATTTTAAGTGTCTCGCAGGCGTTCTTAAAATGGCGCAGCGGGCATCAAATTCAAGTACGAGTTCTAGACGGGCGCAGGAATTTGCAACACTTTTAGAATGCACATGGGATACTTTCGCAAAAAACCTCTCCGCGCCAATCTTTATGAATTCCAGGAATTGAGTTTCAGCCAATTAGGCCCCCGTTCGCCCTTGGCAAATTGGAATCGCGAGGCGGTATCACCGCGATTCCAGACAGAACACGCATAGGGCAGCCTATTGAAGTAAATGAGCGGTCCTATTTGCGATACGTGGAATTGCGTGAAAATCGGCCACACAAAATTGCGCCCGGGAATGCGAGTTTCCCGCTTTGTAGAGTGTGAACGCGGCTTTACATGTCATCCGGTTGGAGTTTCCATTCACTGAGGATCTTGTGTATTGATATAGAAATAATTGTTACATAATTATTACATTGTATTTTCTATGAATCCGTTTCATTGAGGAAACGAGACGGTTTACTATCAGCTCTTTGTGATGATGTCTGTCTGTAAACAAGGCAGCAGGACGATCGTCCGGGACGCCGGAGACTATTTATATCTCCTAACGGTGATCCTTAAAGTGTGTTTAGTGTGGTCACCGGGCAGCCATCATTCTGTGCCCTCCGATCACCAATCAGCCGTCTCCGACTCTGCTGGGCATGTAAACTGCTTTCCAATGTTGGAAACACTTGAGATGATTGTAGGAAGATATATATACGCTATATTACCAAAAGTATTGGGACACCTGCCTTTACACACACACATGAACTTTAATGACATCCCAGTCTTAGTCCGTAGGGTTCAATATTGGGTTGGCCCCTCCCCTTTGCAGCTATAACAGCTTCACCTCTTCTGGGAAGGCCTGTCCACAAGGTTTAGGAGGGTGTCTATGGGAATGTTTGACCATTCTTCCAGAAGAGCATTTGTGAGGTCAGGCACTGATGTTGGATGAGCAGGCAAGGCTCACAGTCTCCGCTCTATCGGGTTGAGGTCAGGACTCTCAGGCCAGTCAAGTTCCTCCACCTCAAACTCGCTCATCCATGTCTTTATGGACCTTGAAGAAATAGCTGTTTGTTTCTCTGTGTCCATGTTCAGAGTGAATGTGAATGGGAGTGACTTAATTATCAATCAGCTGCTGCACCTGCAGGGTTCTAATGAGGAAAGTGACAGGGTCTGTATCCCTTTTTATATGTGATTGATTTCTATCTATCTCACCAAAAATGATAATTTTGTTGCAGGGGGGTGCCCAAAATCTGACTTGTATCTTAGTGCAGACTTCTGGGAAGATCAGTGAGCCAATCACACAAGCCAAGCGGGAAATGACATTTCTGTGTACAGAGCACCTCCAGGTGGCCGTATTGAATTTTACGGAAAATTACAACACCTGCAGATTGAAAAGAAAGGGAATTACCATATATACTCGAGTATAAGTCGACCCGAATATAAGCTGAAGCACCTAATTTTACCACAAAAACTGGAAAACGTATTGACTCGAGTATAAGCCTAGGGTGAGAAAATGCGCAGCTACTGTAAGTGGAAAAGAGGGTCAACAATGCCCATTTGCAGCCTCACTGTGCCCATTTGCAGGCTCACTGTGCCCATTTGCAGCCTCACTGTGCCCATTTGCAGCCATAGGTCCCCCAAAACTTCAAACTCTGTAGTTAAGGGTTCCTAGATGCCCCCTAGCTGCAGCCAAAATTAGGGGTCTTCTGGACCCAAAGGGTCCCGAAATGACATTGCTGCAGATGGACACAGTTGACCGAATTTGGGGCCCTGTATCTCGGGGCCACTTAATGCTAGGCACCCAAGATGTGGTGTGCAAACCAGTGAAACTAGCACCACAAATATACCCAAAGCTGGAGTTCCTAGCACCAAGTGGCCCCGAGATACAGGGCCCCAAAAATCAGTTCAGAAAATGTTAAGCACTTTTCTGCAGCAGAGAATGACATTTTCCGAACCGACTTTGGGGCCCCTGTATCTCAGGGCCACTTAGAGCTACGAACCCAAATTTGGTGTGAACACCTAGGGGAACTAGCCCTACAACATATCCAAAGCTGGGGTTCCTAGCAGCAAGTGGCCCCGAGATACGGGGCCCCAAATTCGGTTCAGAAAAATATCAAGCACTGCAGCAGAGAATGACATTTTCCGAACCGACATTGGGGCCCCTGTATCTCAGGGCCACTTGGTGATAGGAACCCCAGCTTTGGCTATGTTGTGTTACTAGTTCCACTGGGTTTGCACACCAAATTGGGGTTCCTAGCACCAAGTGTCCCCGAGATACGGGGCCCCAAATTCGGTTTGGAAAATGACATTTTTTGCTGCAGAAAAGTGCTTGACTCGATGTGCTGAAAACTCGGCTTATACTCGAGTATATACCGTATTAACAACATCCAATTACAATATTGGATTTCATTTTTTCCCATGATAATGGAGTTATCCTTTAAGAGCCAAGAAAGTATTATTTTCAGGCGGGAAATGGGGGCTCCCCAGGCACATTATAGGGTGGGGGATGGGGGCTTCTGATGATCTGATGAAGATATCGGTGGGATCGGCGCTGGTCCCACACATTACAGTAACAGGTACAACCAGCCCGGAGACTTACTGCTCAGATCCGTATCTGTTGATATTTGGTGGTTTGTGCCGCGGCCCGTCTCCGGTTTCATGGAAGGTGAGAAGATGTAATCATTTGTCTCCGGGCCAAACTCTGCATCCAGATCTCCAGACGAATGTACCAGAGCCATCGATTCCCCGACTGCATGCGGCTGTTCCCACCTCACTCACCATCATCAGTGCAGAGCATGGAAACCACTGTCTGGAGAAAAATCTCACCCGAACGTTTCATGAATCACTCAGAAGCTTGCGGGGTTTTTTTGTACGCATTCAAGAAACGCGTGTCACACTTGCGGTGCCATTTATTGTAGGGATGCTCCGATATCTCATTCGCAAAAAATGATCGGCCAAAATTGGGTTATCTTCGTCTTAGAAAAAAAAAAATTCATTTTTTTTCTTTGTGGCAATGGCCGCCGGAACACGTATTGGGTCAAATCTTTCCGATCTGGATACTTGCTGGCTGTGCTACAGCCGGATGACGGCTTCTAAGGGGGCGGCCAGTTCTGGGAGGGTGTCTTATGACGTCCTCCCTTGATTGCGCCCGCCGCGTGCCCGCTGCTATGTGCAGGCAGCGCACCATGCGCTCTGTGATCGCTCTATCACTAGGACACAGAGATCACAGATCGGGGTAAAGGGCCAATCACAGCTGATTGTAAACACAAGCCAGTTACTGACATTCCTTTCCTCACACTGACAGCATGAGAGAGGAGAGGAGAGCCGATAACCAGCTTGTGTAAAAGGGGACATCGACACTGATTATCAGGTGTATCAGTGTCCTTATTATCATTGCAGTCCCAACAATGCCCACCAGTGCTTCCAATCAGTGCTGCCAGTCAGTGCCCATCAGTACCAGTTATCAGTGCCCTTCAGTGCTACCCATTGGTGCCGCCCATCAGTGCACTTCAGTACTACCCTTCAGTGCCCATCAGTGGCACCTATCAGTGCCTCCTCATCAGTGCCCTATGGTGCCTCCTCATCAGTGCCCATGGATGCTGCCTCATCAGTGCAGCTCATCAGTGCTTATCAGTGTCTCCTCATCAGTGCCCTATGGTGCCTCCTCATCAGTGCCCATGGATGCTGCCTCATCAGTGCAGCTCATCAGTGCTTATCAGTGTCTCCTCATCAGTGCCCATCAGTGCCGCCTCATCAGTGAAGGAGAAAAATTAGCTGTTTGCAATTTTTTTTTAGCAAACTATGAATTTTTTTTTTTTTGGTCTTTATTTGTTTATTTTGCAAAAATGCTTGAAAAATGATTAAATACCACCAAAGGAAGCTCTATTTGTCTATTAAAAAATGATAAAAATGTCCTATGAGTACAGTGTTACATGACCGCGTAATTGTTATTCAAAGTGTGGCAGCGCTGAAAGCTGAAAATTGGCACCTGGGCAGGAAGGGGGTGAAAGTGCCCGGTATTGAAGGGGTTAAATATAGAGGAGAGAGCGCTGAATTTATGATAAACAGTTCAACTGGATTTTATGGATGAAAAAGTAAAAAGACACAACGCGTTTAGGGCTTCAATCTCCCTTCATCAGAGCTTGTGGTGTTGGAGCTGGAAGGTATCTGGACCAAAGACAGGTGTATATGGGGAGTGTATACAGGGTATATTTGGGACATATATGGGGATGTATACAGGGTGTATATGGGGATGTATATGGGGTTATATGGGGTGTATACACATGTATGAGCCTGGAGTCTCACTTCATTTTTGAATGGCACTCCAACGCAAGATGGGCTCCTTCACACTAGTGCTGATCTCCGTGTTTGGATCGCTCTTCAGAGAGCATTTGACGGGCAGTGAGGAGGTGTTGTATCACCGCCTGCTTTAACCCCTTGATGGCTGCACTAGCCCACCTGAACCACGTGCTTTGTATGTGGTTGTGGGGCCCTTGCGCAGCGGCCCCATTCACTTGAATATGTTGCGTTCAGTATAATTCCTGCTGCTGCTCCTCCTACCTGGAGGCGGGCTTAGAAGCAAGGCGACCTCTAGAGGGACCATTTACAAACCTGGACATCAAAGAAAAAAAAAACTAAATATGGAACAGCAAACTGAAACGCAAGCAATTATACGAAAAGTCGTGTAAAAAAAAAAAAAAAGGTGTCATAATAACTCAGAATGATGAGAACTTCCTGAAAATATAGTCTGGAACCCCAGCTTAGTCACCCCAGCCTGTGATGGGTCAGTGAGGGAGCAGAGGTTGGGGTGACCCCCTGCTCTTTCAAGCATGCTCCCAGTGTTGGCGTGATGGCACTGTGCAATGCAGTAGTGCCTGATTGGCTCACATTCCCCCCCCCCCCCCCCCTTCCATGCTGTGCATGACAGGAAGCTAATATAAGTACAGATAGAGATAACTATCAGAATGCATTGAGCGATTGTTTATAATGAAAGGAGAAGATTAAATGGTATTTGGGGTGTCCAGATTCGTGACCCCCATGATGTGTGTCTGTATTTGGTGTCCCCCGTCCCGTGATCTGTGCACTACCATGCCACGTCTAATGGATTTTTCAGTGACGGTTGTCGGGGATTCTGTTGTAATGCCAAAAATTCTGTCTATCAGTTCCCTAATTTCATGACACGGCTCTTTGAGACCCTTTTTTTTTGGGTCGGATTTTCTGGACTTTTGAAATATAAAAACTATGACAAAAAAACTTCCCAGAACTTCGTCTCGCTGGCCAAAAAAATAAAAACATTTACAACCGAGGTCCCCGACCATTCCCACTAAAGACAATTTTGGCCAAAGTTGTGCTTTATTATAAATGTGGAAATGTGTTTATATAACCGGGGCTCTGCATAGGCTAGCTGGATGAATGTCTGGGGCGTCACTTGTAATGTTTAGTGGATTTGCCCCACCCACGAGGACCTTTTGTGGGTATAAATTAGACTTCTTTTCATTCTTTGTGGACTGTAACATCACCAGCCACAGGATCCCCGGTGTGATTTGGGTCTCAGAGCTCAGGGAGGGGTCTGATATGTTTGAGGAGGCAGGGCAGTGATAATTACCCTCCCCATTTATTGGTGTTCACTGGCAGTGATAATTGACCCCCCCCTTTTCCTTGGTGGTCACTGGCAGTGATAATTGCCCCCCCCCCCTTTCCCTTGGTGGTCACTGGCAGTGATAATTGCTCCCCTCCTTTCCCTTGGTGGTCACTGGCAGTGATAATTGCCCCCCCCCTTTCCCTTGGTGGTCACTGGCAGTGATAATTGCTCCCCCCCCCCTTTCCCTTGGTGGTCACTGGCAGTGATAATTGACCCCCCCCCCCTTTTCCTTGGTGGTCACTGGCAGTGATAATTGACCCCCCTTCCTTTCATTGGTGGTGGGTCATTGGCTATGATAAATACCCCCCCTCCTCCTTTTTTATTATTGGTCATTTGTAGTGATCATTACCCCACCCCTCTTTCATTAATTGTTTCTGGCAGTGAAATTTGCCCCCCCCCCCCATCATTGGTGGTCACTGTTAGTGATAATTGCTCACCCCTTTTTATTAGTGGTCACTGGGAAGGATAATTGCCCCCCCTCACCCCCTTCCTTCATTGGCAGAGATTGTAGTTCTACTGTGCAGGTGCTGAAATACGGAGGGCATTCCAGCACCCGGCCTCCTGATATCACTGTATACAGGTGCTGAGTGTACTGAAATATGGGCGCTGCGGGACGTGGGCGCTGCGGGACGTGGGCGCTGCGGGACGTGGGCGCTGAGGGACGTGGGCGCTGCGGGACGGTGCCCTAAATACAGGGACTGTCCTGCAAGATCCAGGACACAAGAATGTCAAAAATCATACCTGCTGTACTTAGTTTTTGTGGCCCGTCAATGTCTACATATTGCCTTGTTTCTGACAATGTCTCGCTCATAGGGCCATTGGGGGAGGGATGGAAGTAGGTGAACATTTTGTCTGCAGTTTGTTAGGAGTACTTACCAGTTTCAGGATCCCGAGTGTGATGTGGGCCCTGGAGTTCAGACAGAGGTCCAGGGTGTTCAGGGGGGCGGGGCCGTGACACAGTGAAATAATGTGAAACTCAGATAGTTAGATAATGTTTCTGACTAACTGAGCCAAATAACACAAGGAGGCAGATAAAACCTCAGACTGGCTGTGCAGAGAAAGGAAACGTAAGAAATGTAACTTCTTGAAAGTAGTTTTGTTTTGTTTTTTTCTTTGATGACGAGTACACGGGTCAGGGGACAGAAATAGGCTTTCCTTGATCAGTTTTTGCATAGACTTCCCAGCTGACATGATGGAGCTTCTGCTTTCAGTCTGACTGCTCTGGATGTAATCTCATGGTCAGGCCTTCGACACCACACTGTGCCCAGGCGGTCATTCACACCAGAAAATGTGACCGCATATTTGCTTTCTGTTTTTCTTCCCGATGGGACTGAGAACAGAGTGATGCAGAAAGAATTTGGAATATTTGGATTGGAGTATTGTGTGCTGGATCTTACCTGGTCCCACCAGACCTTCTACTACCAAGATCTTCCAGCCCAGAGTATTGTGTGCTGGATCTTACCTGGTCCCACCAGACCTTCTACTACCAAGATCTTCCAGCCCAGAGTATTGTGTGCTGGATCTTACCTGGTCCCACCAGACCTTCTACTACCAAGATCTTCCAGCCCAGAGTATTGTGTGCTGGATCTTACCTGGTCCCACCAGACCTTCTACTACCAAGATCTTCCAGCCCAGAGTATTGTGTGCTGGATCTTACCTGGTCCCACCAGACCTTCTACTACCAAGATCCTCCAGCCCAGAGTATTGTGTGCTGGATCTTACCTGGTCCCACCAGACCTTCTACTACCAAGATCTTCCAGCCCCAGAGTATTGTGTGCTGGATCTTACCTGGTCCCACCAGACCTTCTACTACCAAGATCTTCCAGCCCAGAGTATTGTGTGCTGGATCTTACCTGGTCCCACCAGACCTTCTACCAAGATCTTCCAGCCCAGAGTATTGTGTGCTAGATCTTACCTGGTCCCACCAGACCTTCTACTACCAAGATCTTCCAGCCCAGAGTATTGTGTGCTGGATCTTACCTGGTCCCACCAGACCTTCTACTACCAAGATCTTCCAGCCCAGAGTATTGTGTGCTGGATCTTACCTGGTCCCACCAGACCTTCTACTACCAAGATCTTCCAGCCCAGAGTATTGTGTGCTGGATCTTACCTGGTCCCACCAGACCTTCTACTACCAAGATCTTCCAGCCCAGAGTATTGTGTGCTGGATCTTACCTGGTCCCACCAGACCTTCTACTACCAAGATCTTCCAGCCCAGAGTATTGTGTGCTGGATCTTACCTGGTCCCACCAGACCTTCTACCAAGATCTTCCAGCCCAGAGTATTGTGTGCTAGATCTTACCTGGTCCCACCAGACCTTCTACTACCAAGATCTTCCAGCCCAGAGTATTGTGTGCTGGATCTTACCTGGTCCCACCAGACCTTCTACTACCAAGATCCTCCAGCCCAGAGTATTGTGTGCTGGATCTTACCTGGTCCCACCAGACCTTCTACTACCAAGATCTTCCAGCCCAGAGTATTGTGTGCTGGATCTTACCTGGTCCCACCAGACCTTCTACTACCAAGATCTTCCAGCCCAGAGTATTGTGTGCTGGATCTTACCTGGTCCCACCAGACCTTCTACCAAGATCTTCCAGCCCAGAGTATTGTGTGCTAGATCTTACCTGGTCCCACCAGACCTTCTACTACCAAGATCTTCCAGCCCAGAGTATTGTGTGCTGGATCTTACCTGGTCCCACCAGACCTTCTACTACCAAGATCTTCCAGCCCAGAGTATTGTGTGCTGGATCTTACCTGGTCCCACCAGACCTTCTACTACCAAGATCTTCCAGCCCAGAGTATTGTGTGCTGGATCTTACCTGGTCCCACCAGACCTTCTACTACCAAGATCTTCCAGCCCAGAGTATTGTGTGCTGGATCTTACCTGGTCCCACCAGACCTTCTACCAAGATCTTCCAGCCCAGAGTATTGTGTGCTAGATCTTACCTGGTCCCACCAGACCTTCTACTACCAAGATCTTCCAGCCCAGAGTATTGTGTGCTGGATCTTACCTGGTCCCACCAGACCTTCTACTACCAAGATCCTCCAGCCCAGAGTATTGTGTGCTAGATCTTACCTGGTCCCACCAGACCTTCTACCAAGATCTTCCAGCCCAGGAGTATTGTGTTGCTGGATCTTACCTGGTCCCACCAGACCTTCTACTACCAAGATCCTCCAGCCCAGAGTATTGTGTGCTGGATCTTACCTGGTCCCACCAGACCTTCTACTACCAAGATCTTCCAGCCCAGAGTATTGTGTGCTAGATCTTACCTGGTCCCAAGATCCTCCAGCCCAGAGTATTGTGTGCTGGATCTTACCTGGTCCCACCAGACCTTCTACTACCAAGATCTTCCAGCCCAGAGTATTGTGTGCTAGATCTTACCTGGTCCCACCAGACCTTCTACTACCAAGATCTTCCAGCCCAGAGTATTGTGTGCTAGATCTTACCTGGTCCCACCAGACCTTCTACTACCAAGATCTTCCAGCCCAGAGTATTGTGTGCTAGATCTTACCTGGTCCCACCAGACCTTCTACCAAGATCTTCCAGCCCAGAGTATTGTGTGCTGGATCTTACCTGGTCCCACCAGACCTTCTACTACCAAGATCCTCCAGCCCAGAGTATTGTGTGCTAGATCTTACCTGGTCCCACCAGACCTTCTACTACCAAGATCCTCCAGCCCAGAGTATTGTGTGCTAGATCTTACCTGGTCCCACCAGACCTTCTACTACCAAGATCTTCCAGCCC
>JBBDGP010003975.1:0-170000 GCA_037952835.1 Lithobates septentrionalis | reverse complement strand
ATTATTAAAAAACATTGGTCTATGCTGCAAAGTGCTTATCCATCGGTTCCAGAATTCAATAATCCCTCATTACCATCCTACCGACGAGGCAGGACGATACGTGACAGGTTGGTGAAATCTGATCAATTTTCAATACCAAATCCCCGGGTAACCTTTTTAGGTCCTAAAAATACTGGTTCATTTCGATGTTTAAGTTGTATCCAATGCTCCAGCATGATGAAAGGGAAAAGTTTTTCTCATCCACTTAAGGGTTATGATATTTTGATCAGAGATCACTACACGTGCCAGTCATCCTTTGTGGTATATATCATAAAATGTCCTTGCGGTCTCCTTTATGTGGGGGAGACCACACAGAAGGTTAAGGACCGCATAGCTCGTCACAAGTACTCCATTCGGGACAAATTAGTTAAACTTCCTCTGGCTAGACATTTTGTTGAGCGGGGACACACTGTGTCACAGCTAAAATTTATGGTGATAGATGGTGTCACCATAAATAGACGTGGTGGGGACAGAGAAAAGTCTCTAAGAAAGAAAGAAGTGAGTTGGATCCATCGGCTGGATACACTCCAGCCGAAAGGGTTAAATTCTGATTTTGATTTGTATTTATTTTTATAAAAAATTTTTTTTTGAAAGTTCAGTATTTTGTGGAGAGGTGGTCAATGCCATTAATGTTATTTATGTTATTTATATTATCACAATTAATAGTGTTTATTTTCTCCTAGTTTTTTTCATTTATTTCACATCTATTGGTATCTCGTGCAATCAGATTGGTGCTAGTCGTGGTGTGTATGGTCTAATACAGGGATTGATATGCACAACCTGTTGAGGCATAGAGAGGGTGCATAGTTTAACATGCAAGATATAGGTATCCACTGTAGCTCATACAATAAGGGTCAAATCTGCACATAAAAAAATATATACCTTTTATAGATGTGACATTTTTTCAAAATTTTATTTTTTCAAAATTTTATTTTTTTATTATTTTTTCTTTTTCTGTTTTAATTTCAGGATTTCTGTGTCCACAGTCTATGAAGTGTGAAATCTTCTTTCTACCTGTGACCTTGATTCCTAAATTGTAAAAAATTGTATTCACATTTGATAATTGTATGTGTATGTGGTAACAGATTCGGTTAAACATAAAATTATTTGATTGATTCCAGATGATTAGCTTGTTAATTGATTGTTCATTGAGTATATATATTGCCATATGTATATTCACTAGATAGGCATGATCTTCTGATGAAGGGCGTTATCTACAAGAGCCCGAAAACGTTTATGGATGCCTGATTTTATGGATGTCGTGATGATGTCCTTTTGAAGATTTCAAAATAAATACGGTTTGTGCAGCAATCCCTTGTTTGGATTTTTTATATATATACACACACACACACACACACACACACACACACACACACACACACACACATACATACACACACAAAACCGGGATGCATACATATATATATATATATATATACACCGTATTTATCGGCGTATAACACGCGTTGGCGTATAACATGCACCCCAAGTTTAGGAGGGAATTTTAAAGGAAAAAAACTTTTAGGAGGGAAGTTTAAGGAAAAAAAACTTACATTTAAATGCCCATCAATGCAGCGTTATCGTGTCCATCTGCAGCCTTGCCCCAGTGTCCAGTGCAGCCTTGTCAGTGCAGCTTTGCCCCAGTGTCCAGTGCAGCCTTGTCAGTGCAGCTTTGCCCCAGTGTCCAGTGCAGCCTTGTCAGTGCGGCTTTGCCCCAGTGCAGCCTTGTCAGTGCAGCCTTGCCCCAGTGCAGCCTTGCCCCAGTGCAGCCTTGCCCCAGTGGTCAGTGCAGGCTTGTCGCCGCCGACATACAAAAGTTTCGTTTGTATTTTTAAATATGGCGCCGCAGAGTTCGGAGGGACTCGGCGGCGCTCGTTCAGCTGAACGAGCGCCGCCGAGGACACAGTGACTGGGCGGAGCCGAGATACATATAGCCGAGGGTTCTCGGCGCCGTTCACAGTCACGCCCAGTCCCTATGTTGGACATAACACAGGTCCAATGGCGGGACTGGGCGTGACTGTGAACGGCGCCGAGAAGAGCCGAAAACCCTTGGCTATGTGTATGTCGGCTCCGCCCAGTCACTGTGTCCTCGGCGGCGCCATATTTAACCACTTCCCACCCGGCCACTGCACATAAACGGCCGGGTGGGCTATCTCTCCTTCTGAGTGGACGTTCAGGAACGTCCCTCAGAAGGAGCGGGATCGCGCGCGCGCGTGCCCGCGCAGCGGCGTGATCCCGATGCGCTCGTGTCACCCGGACACGGCGCATCTCCGATCGGTAGGAGGGCTCTGTGATTGGCCCTCCTGATCACATGACGGCCGTGTCGAATCACAGCCGTCATGTGATGTAAACACAGAGCCGGTTGCTAGGCAATCTGCTCTCCTCTCCTCACACGGAAGTTGTCAGTGAGGAGAGGAGAGCGGATCGCTGCAGCCGGCTGGTGATCAGTGAGTATGAGCTGTTTTTTACAGCTTTTTACTCACTGATCACCAGTCTAGTGTCCCCACAATGTAAAAAACACAAAGTAAACACACAATGTCCCCAACACACGTCCCCAAAATACATGTCCCCAAAACACATGTCCCCAAAATACATGTCCCCACATAGTAAAAACACCTGTCCCCCACATATGTCCCAGTAAAATCACATGTCCCAATGATTATCTGCACACATATGTCCGTGATCACCTGTGCACATCTGTACATTATCATTTGCGCACATGTGTCCGTGATCACACGAACCAATTATTATACACTTAACGGGATTTTTTTTAACAAAAACATGTAGCAGAATACATTTTGGCTTAAATTTATGACAAAATTCGATTTTATTGGATTTTTATTAAAATAGAAAGAAGAAAATATTGTTTTTTTTCCAAATTTCCGCTCTTTTTTCGCTTATATCGCAAAAAATAAAAAATGGAGTAATGAATAAATACCACCAAAAGAAAGCTCTATTTGTGTGAACAAAATGATAAAAATTTCATTTGGGTACAACATTGTATGACCGCGCAATTGTCATTGAAATTGTGAGAGCGCTGAAAGCTGAAAATTGGTCTGGGAAGGAGGGGGGCGAAAGTGCCCAGTATTGAAGTGGTTAAAAATACACACTATGTGAATGTCGGCGGCGATCACTCCGACAGATCACAAAATAGCGGGGATCGGCGTATAACACGCACCCACGATTTTCCCCTGATTTTAAGGGGAAAAAAGTGCGTGTTATACGCCGTTAAATACGGTATATATATATATATATATATACACACACAATACACTGCAGCTATCTAACTGTCTCGCCTGCCTGCCTGAAGTATATTAGCAACAGAACACCAAGAAGGAATTGCCTGCCTGCTGAAAATCAATGAAATGACAGTCTCTGTCTCTCTCTTTAACAAACGCCACCAACACACTACACACGGCCAACGTGCAGGCGGCCTTATATAGTGTGGGGCGTGTACTTAACCCCCTGGGCCATAATTGGCCACAGGCACCCTGCCTGTGGCCAATTATGGCTCTCTTCGCTGACAGCGCTGTGATTGGCCAAAGCATGTGGGTCATAGTGCATGCTTGGCCAATCATCAGCCAGCAATGCACTGCGATGCCACAGTGAATTATGGGCTGTGACGCGCCACTCAAATTTGGCGCGAATGGCCCACAATGTTCGTAATTTGACGAATGGTCGAACGGCCGATGTTCGAGTTGAACTTACGTTCCACTTGAACTCGAAGCTCATCCCTAACCAGGGGTTGTATTACTAAAGCCAGCCATACATTGATTGAAATTTATTCAGTTCATCGGGGACCGGACAAATTTGGGTCCATGTTTAAGCAGGGCAGTTGTACAGAAGTCGATATGCTCATTGACTTCTGTACAACTACGGTGTCAGATTTTTCCTTTATCGTGAACAGTGTGTGATGCGGTGTGGGAAATGCACAGGAATCGCTGCAAATCCTACACCTCATCAGTATGAACTGATACCAACTCAAGCTAGGTACACACAAATCAGTTTTTTTTTTTCGTTCAACCCAGCCGGCTGAAAAAAAAACAACTGAAGAGCTTGCTGTACTAACTATACAATGTTAGTACATCGACCTCCCCACTGAGCTATTGTGTTCTGACAGGGAGACTGCCGCCCCCCGCCAGAACACACCGGTCAGTGCTGGCAGCAATTGGCCTTTCGACAGAAGCCAGACGTTCAGGCGGCTTCTGATGGATAGGCTGCCGTACACATGGGCCGAATGTCAGCCGGTTTCTGTTGAACCGGCCGATCTTTGGCCCGTGTATGGGGTTTAAAGATCAATACTGGGGAATCAGGACCTCATTCCTCCTGCTAGTGATTCCTCAAGTGATAACTGAAAAATCTATATATAAAAAGGGAATTAGGACCTTCTTCCTCCTGCTGGTGATCTCTCTAGTAATAACTAAAGATCTACATCAGGGATGTCCAACCTTTTAAAGAGCAAGGGCCACTTAAGCGACTTGGCAACCGGTCGCAGGCCACAATGAGCGGAGTGGGCGAATTACAGGTCCGTGTACACTCCGCATATGCAGAGCGCACACGGACATGGACACAGCCCACTCTACTCTATGGGCCCTCCGATCCACCCAGAAAAAAGGGACAGATCCCCTTCTGTTTTTTTTCTTTTAGCGGATCGGATTGTAGGTAGGCAGGTGTAAACTAATGGGGCGTACACACGGTCAGACTTTTCAGCTACAAAAGTCCGACAGCCTGTCCGACAGACTTACGGCAGACTTTCTAACGAACGGACTTGCCTACACACGACCACACAAAAGTTTGACAGCCTAGTACGCGGTGACGTACACCAAGTCCGGCGAGACTATAAAACGGAAGTTCAATAGCCCGTACGACACCCTTTGGGCTCCTTCTGCTAATCTCGTGTTTATCTCGTGTTAGTAGAAGTTTGGTGAGAGACGATTCGCGCTTGTGAGACTCGTATTTTTCAGTTCGTTTTAACTGTTGTTCAGTCTGTGCTTGTGAGGTTTGTATCTGCTTTTCAGTGCGTTTGGTCAGTTGGCATTGAGAAATCTTTGTTTTATTGTCCGCTCGTTCCTGATTTTCAGGTCGCTTTTCACAGGCCTTGCTGTTCTTCAGTGCGTTCTGTTAAGTGCGTTCTGACCAGCCGACCGTTTTGAAGCCATGTTACCTGTACGTACTCGTCGTCGAGCTCGTGCATTGTATGTGTTTGGTGCTGTAGTTTATTCTTCAGACCAAGACCAGTCCATGAACAGGGCGAGGAGGAGTTCATGGACCAAGAATTGGTTGCTCCAGCGTGACCAGTTCTGTCACATGCCATTGCTCTGTGAGATCCGTGAGAATAATCCTAAAGGATTTCAGGAACTTTCTCCGGATGACGGACCCCGTTTTTGACCGTTTGGTGGCTTTGCTGACCCCCTATATCAGCAGGCAGGATACCTACATGAGGCAAGCCATCACTCCGGAGCAGAGGCTAGTTGCCACGTTGCGGTACTTGGCGACAGGGAGAAGCCTGCAGGACCTCAAGTTCCCGACAGGCATCTCCCCCCAGGCTCTGGGGATCATTAT
The DNA here is from genome assembly GCA_037952835.1 of Lithobates septentrionalis. NCBI lineage: Eukaryota > Metazoa > Chordata > Amphibia > Anura > Ranidae > Lithobates > Lithobates septentrionalis. The sequence continues at coordinate 164,399 of JBBDGP010003975.1, read as the reverse complement.
CCCAGAGACCTGTTCTGCCATCATCCAGGTCCTGCAGAAGGACTATATTAAGGTAAGATTTTTTTTCTTTTATTAGCATCACATGTTCTTTTATTTAATCTTTGATAATGTAATGTATTTCTTAGCTCAAACACTACTTACCATCATTGCAATATAGTGTGAATGTCCCCTTTTTCTCCTCACACATGCTGGATTTTTTTCCTGTTCTTTTTTGTCATGCATGTATATTTGCCTTCAATAACCTTCCCAGTATACAATGCTGGGCACATATCCACATATTTGAATGTATTTAGTCTGCTGCATTGTATTTTGTTTCCCCTAAACTCAATCCAAATAGTGTGCTTATAATTAGCAATTAGCTTGATTTCCCAACCCCCCCCCCCCCCACCTAAACTCAATCCAAATAGTGTGCCTATAATTAGCAATTAGCTTGATTTCCCAACCCACCCCCCCCCCCCTAAACTCAATCCAAATAGTGTGCATATAATTAGCTTGATTTCAACCCCCCCCCCCCCCCTAATAATTTGCTAGAATGTTCTGTGGTGTTGATTTTAAAAAGCAAATATATGTTGCACTTTGCAAAATGCATGTGCACTCTACAAGTGCATTTGCTCCAGTGCTTTAATAAATGAGCAGAAGCTCTGCTGATTTCCATCATCAAATCATATGCAAGCCACAAAGCATTTTCATTAATTGCCCTTGCATGTGATTGTGTACTCCTTGCAACATGAAAGCCTTTTTACCTTACCTCATTTACTTGAAGCTGGGGAGCAACTGCACTTGCAGAGTGCGACAACTGCAGTCTTGTAGCCTTTTTAGTCCATAAATCCCTGCGTGTCCTAAAATGAATATTTTTTTGGAATTTCACCACCCCCTAAAATGTAATCAATGTTCCATCAGAGGGGGTGAGCAATCTGATAAGTGTGCCTTTCCATATTATTTCTTCCAGAAGATTTAAATTATTTAATGTTATACTGATGCTGGGGAATAATGTTTTTAATTGTATAATTTTCTTGCAATGTTATATTCAAAATTACTGATTTTTGTTTTCTTGTTTGATTCCCCAGTTTCCTTCAACGCCACAGGAATGGCAGACTGTGGCATCCCATTTTGCCACCCGTTGGGACTTTCCCAATTGTGGAGGGGCTATAGATGGGAAACATGTCCACATCGTGCCACCACCCCATTCGGGGTCATACTATTTTAATTATAAGGGGTTCCACAGTATTGTTTTAATGGCGGTGGTGTCGGCACACTATGAATTTCTATATGTGGACGTGGGGAAGAATGGCCGGATGGAGGAGTATTTGCCCAGACGGAGTTCTGCCAGCGTCTCCAGAGTGGTGGCCTGGGATTGCCACCTGATGCGGATAACGTGGAAGGACTCCCCTTTGTCTTCATTGCCGATGAAACATTCGCTCTGAGCAAGCACCTCATGAGGCCATTCCCCCAAAGAACCCTCACCACCGGAGAGGAGGGTTTTTTTTTTGCCAACCCCACCCCCCAGTGACCCACCGTAATTGTTCCAAGGCACACCTTATATCAAGCTATTGTTCTTTTCATTATTCTCTCTTAGTTTCAAAACTCTAGACTGTGCTTAGTACATCATCTCTACCCTGATAGAAAGACAGTTGCCCTAAGCGCTAAGGTAACACTGGTAAGGGGCATGGCATTGCTTGGACCCACGGGTTCCAAAGTTTCACGAACGTGTTACGATTGCCTAGCCTTGTATAGAATGTGGAGTTGACCGTTCCGGCCCAAGTTTCCGGGGTTGGGGGGTGTTCTTGATTGCCAGGCTTGTGCTATTAATTTTCTAGCTTGAAACAAGCATCTTGCTATTGCTACGGCTGTACTCCTATCCCTCAGCCCGTTGTTGACGTAGCCCAGCACGCAGGTCTTAGGGTCAAGCTCTAGGTTAACTCTAAACGTGGTATTTATTTTCTTTAGAATCTCAGTCCAATACCTGACTAATTTTGGACACCTCCAGACCATGTGGATTAGGTCGCCTGTTCCTCTACATCTAGGGCACTCATCGTTGATTCTACGGCCAAACATAAACAGCTTTTTTGGTGTATAGTAGGATCTGTACAGCAACATCAAGTGGGAGGCTTTTTGCAAGGGAGAAACCGACACCTCTGATCCAAATTCAAGAATCCTCTCCCATTGTTCGTCCGTTATCTCCCCCACATCGGCCGCCCATCTGCCCCTTACCCCTGATAGACTCGCCTTCGTATTTCCTCTCTTTGTTAGTTGGGTATATATCTCTGAGATTAAGCCCTTGGTGGTCTCTGATTTGATTATTGTTTGTAGTAGTGGGGTTCTACACCATATTGGGGGTTGTCTACTGAATTGCTTGCTTAAGGCATGCCTAATCTGTAAATAACTATAGAATACCTGAGTTGGTATCCCATACTCGTGCCTCAGATCTTCAAAAGATTTCAAAGTGTCCCCTTCATATAATTGTATTAGCCGGCTTACCCCGCACCTTTCCCATATCCTGTTCCTGTCGACTGTTAATAGTTCGTACAATTGCTTGTTGTTCCAGATTGGCGCGTATTCGGAGATTCCTTTATACCCCATTATTTTCTTAGCTGCCTGCCAAACCCTGGTGATCATTTTAAGTGTCGGGATTTCCCCTTACAATGAGTCTGCCTCCAGAGCTCCCACTAATGAGCTGTGTGGATTCCCCTGTAGAACAGTTTTAACATTATTACTTCCCCCTGTCTCAGTGGCGCATCCACCCAATTGTTGTAGCTGGGCTGCCAGATAGTAGATGAACGGTTGGGGAACCCCCAGTCCCCCCTCCGTGTCGGGGCGCTGCAGTTTTTGTAGGCCAATCCTGGCCTGTCCTTTTTTCCATATTAATTCCCTGAATAGGGATTGAATCTTTTGGAACCACTTCTCTCCGATCCAAACTGGTGAGTTGTGGAGGTAGTATAACAACTGCGGCATCCAAACCATTGTTATCAGGTTGGCTCGGCCCACCACAGACAGAGGGAGTTTTCTCCAAATGTCGCATTTTCTCTTAAATTTTGATAAGAGAGGGAGCAGGTTGTCCTCAATGAACGCACCAGGGTCCTTGGACAACACAACGCCAAGATATTTCATTTTCCCTGTAACCTTCAAATGAGGCAGACACATCGGGGCAAGGTTAGCCAGTGGGTCAACCAGTAGGAGCGATGACTTCTCCCAGTTAATAGTTAATCCCGAGAACTTTCCGAAGTCCTCCACTAAGTGCATCACTTTCTCCAGCGAGGAGGCCGTGTCCCCCAGGAAAAATATAATATCATCTGCAAAAAGCGCTATTCTCTCTTACCTCCCTTTTCTTTGAAATCCCTGTATTTCAGTTGACGATCTCACTGCTTCCGCCAATGGCTCCATAGCCAAGACAAACAGCAAAGGAGATAAGGGGCACCCCTGTCTTGTCCCTCTTTCGAGGGGAAAACTTTCCGAGTATTCGCCGTTTATCTTGAGCCTTGCCCTTGGGTGGTTGTATAGGATTTTTAGCCAGCTGATAAATACGGGGCCAAATCCAAACTTCTCTAGCACCCTCCAGAGATATTCCTACTCCAGGCTATCGAAGGCCTTGGCAGCATCCAAGGACAATATATCTCTGGATCCCGCATTATCTGTTGGTACCTGAAGGTTCAGATAGGCCCTTCTGATATTTATGCTAGTGGACCGACCGGGGATAAACCCCGATTGGTCCGGGTGCACGAGTTTCGCAATACATTTGTTTAGTCTGGATGCCAGCACCCTTGACATCTGATCTTGACATCTGTACACAGCAGTGATATCGGTCTGTATGAAGAGACTTCCGATTGATCTTTTCCCTCCTTTGGGATCACTACTATATCGGCCTCTGACATTGATAGGGGCAGCCTTCCATCCCTGGTCGTCTGCTCTAGCACTTTTAGGAGCTCCGGGAGCAAGACCTCCCCGTATTTCCTATAAATCTCCAGTGGCAGCCCATCCGGGCCCGGGGATTTCTGGCCTGACAACTCTGCGACTGCCTTCTGTAGCTCCTCCAAGGCCAGAGGGGAATCCACCTCGCTCCTATCTCTCTCCGAGAGTACGGGCAAATCTACCCCTTCTAAGAACCCGTCCATCTCGCGCTGGCTCAAACCCCGGCGCGATCTGTACAGGTCTCTATAGAATGTAGCGAAAGTTTCTAGGACCTCGGCGGGATCAGATGTAATCTTTCCAGCCGATGTTTTAATTGAGGAGATGGCCGGTGAGAATAAGTTAGACCTAGTTAAGAGAGCCAGCATCTGGCCTACTCTCTCTCCCTCACCAAAATAATTTTGTTTCTGAAAAAGTCTCTTGTTCTCTACTCTTCTGTTGATTACTTCTTTGTACTCTTGTTGTTTATTGAGCCAAGTCTTCTGTTTTTCCGGGGTTGGATCCAACACATATTGTGCTTCCGCTTCCATGACTTCCCTACTGGCCCTCACCTCCCAGTCCCTTGATGTTTTCTTTACTATAGCAACCTGCTGGTGTAGTAGCCCCCTAAGGTATGCTTTTAGGGTATCCCACACTACCCCAACTGGTGCTGTACCTGAGTTGAATGTTACAAACTCTTTTAGCTTGGAGGCTACTTCTGCTGGGCTGCTAATCAGGTCCAACCATAGTGGATTTATTGTCCACCTTTTCTGGCTAGATCTGGTGCTTAAATTTAAGGTCAAGGGGTGAGTGGTCCGATATTCCCCTTGGTCTATACTCTATATTTCCTATTAGTCGCAGGGCTTCCCTGTTGCCCACTGCCATATCTATGCGCGAGAGAGTAGAGTGTGACCCTGAGTAGCAGGAATACTGCCGAGTATTTGGATTGTGAGATCTCCACAAATCGCACCATCCAATCTCTTAGAGAAGTTGGCCTAGTCGTCCCTCTGGTACCCTTTCCGCGCGGATTACGGGCGGGAACCGATCCATGTTGTTATCTAGGACTGCGTTAAAGTCCCCCACTACTATTATTGGAGTATCCATCATACTATCAACAAACTCCAGCAAATCCAGCATGACCTCTGTTTTGAACGGAGGAGGGATATAAACGTTTGCCATCACCAGGGGTTTACTCTCCACAACGCAGCTCAGGAAGACATACCTTCCCAGCGTGTCTATCCTGGCTTCTCTGCAGGAAAATGAAATACCTCTCTTGACCAAGATACTCACCCCTCTTGAATAAGAGGTGTGAATTGAGTGGTACTGTTCTTGAAATTTATTACTCCGAACATGTAGTTTAGTTTCATTAGTGAGATGGGTTTCCTGCAGACAAGCCAGTTCAACACCATAGTCTTCCATCACCGAAAACACCGCTGCCCTCTTAGCAGGGACACCCATACCCCTTATGTTCCACGAGCCTATTTTTAGAGTTTTAAAAGGCATCTAAAAAAAAAAAAAAAAAGAAAAAAAAAGAAAAGCAGAAACACAAGAAAAAAAGAACCCCCCCCCCCCCCCCCCAGAAAAGTAGGGGCATTTCGTTTGTGCAATTGTATCTGTAGAACTTGCCATCCTCTCTGTGGTTGCGATAATAAGAAAGAAATAAAATAGATAAACAAAAAGGGTGAAGGGGCGAGGTCCCCCATGTCCAGGGACTGCTCCACCCCCTCCCCTAGTGTCATTTAGCTGCGACCATAAACAATATGTGCACATGTGCTTTATTTTTATGAACTCCCTCCTCCTAAATACGTGTACCTTTCGTTTTCCCCAGTAACTAACCCTGGCGATGGCGAAGGGGCGTGACTGGATGTTGGAGTGAGAGGTGGTGTTAGAGATCTCTCCCTGGCCCGACGCCTCCGTGACCATCCGCACTAGCCGGTGGATCAAGCCCAGCTAGATGCGCTCTTTCCCACGGTAAAGCCTGTGGATTGCTCGGCTGCCTGGCTCCTTTCAACCCCGCCTGTATCGGTGTGTGCCGCCGGAACATCGACGCTGCAGCTTAGATAGCGGCGCCGGCGACCCCCCTCCCTTGGATCGGTGAGGAGGAGTGTGGAGACTGGCCGTGCTTGAGAGGGTTACCAGGGCAACGGCTCCGACGCTTGCGGCGGGGACAGACAGCAGAAGGAGTGAGCATTGGAAACGTCCCTGCACTGCCCAGGTAGTCCGGCAGCATTAAGGTATTAATCACCTTGGCCATCTGAGAGGTGGACTGTTTTCCCTCTCCCCCTGGGGGCTGTACTGCTGCCTGAAGTGGAGGAGCTCAGGTTCAGGCAGCCTTAATTTGTGACTGAACGGAGGCTTATCCCTGTGGGGGAGAGGGACATCCTGCTTGTTGGAGGTGGGATGTGTAACCAAAAGTAGATGCTGATTTATGGCAAAGTATACAACAACCTAATAAAGTTGAACTACCTGGTACATCAGGCTGGGTGTTAGCCCTAGTAGCAGCTGAACACCAGAAAGATATTGTTGGGACAGTGTTAATATTTGACCTGAGAAAAGGAAGGGAAAGGTCAACTCGACGAGCTGTTAAACCCCTGTAAGTGCTCCCCCCGGATTATATAACAAAGCCATGACTAGAAAAAAGGGAGAGGAGCTGCAGTAGCAGGAGAATACTAGCTCTCAAATGACTCGTACATCTAAAGAAAAGGGGAACCAGGCAGTAGCAGCAGCAGCGGCCAAACTGGAAAAATTTGCGCACCCCTCTACATCATCACCATCTAGAAGCATCCCTCAGCAGCAGGAGAAATCCCATGGGGGGGGCTCTGGGGATAGGAAGAGTGTAGGAAAGGGGCCGACGGCAACACACATAACAAAAACTGTGAGCAGCAAAAGCCCTGCGGGTGAGCCCTCAGGAATGGTAACTAGTAATGTCGCCGAGCACAATATATCACAAACAGCGGAACCTACACTGAAAGATGTTCTATGCGCTGTTAATTCCTGTAAAGCCTCCCTAAGCGATCTGTCCGACCAGCTGAAGGGGTTAAAGGAGGAGCTAATCACAGTAAGCCAAGAACTGCAAAGGACTGTTGTTAGAACAACCAAATTAGAGGAGAGGTTGAGTCAGGTTGAGGATGACTTGACCCCATGGAAGCAAGAGCTTAAAGCAATGAAAACGCAGATTGACCTGCATAAAGCTAAAATGGAGGAAATAGAAAATAGGTCTCGAAGGAACAACGTGCGGGTGGTGGGCCTACCGGAGCGGAGTGAGGGTCCCCACCCCGAAGAGTTCATGGAGGAATGGCTTAAGGGAATATTTGGGACGGAAACCTTTTCTCACCTCTTCTCTATTGAAAGGGCCCATAGAGTGCCATCTAGGGCCCCGCTATCAGGGGGGTATCCCAGATCAATAATTATTAAATTCTTAAATTACAGAGACAAGGTAACACTGATGCGCAGGGCTAGAGAGAAGGGGGAAATCCTGCACAACGGGGCAAAAATATTATTTTTCCCTGATTACTCTCCAGACCTGCAGAAACAAAGAGCCGAATTTAGGGACATTAAGCGTAAGTTACGAGACTATAAAATTGAATATGCCCTGTTGTATCCAGCACGTTTGCGCATCACTGCCCTAGGGGCTACTCATTTTTTTGATACAACGACAGGGGCAACAAAATGGCTCGAAGACAACAAAGTGAACCTGCAGAACTAGGGGTGGCATAAGGCCGGTTGAATTATTATGTTTTTTTTTTTTTCTCTTTTGTTTCCTTTTCTTTTCTTTCTCTTCTTTTTTTTTTTGTAGTATATAGCGGATGGCACGGGGGAGGGGGGGTAGGGGGGGGGGTGTTGGTTGGAAGCACGGATGAAGAATGTGGCCTCACTAGGTATATATGCTTCAAGTATTGTTTTGGTGTTTTGGAGTTGGGCCGTGGGAGGGGGGGCGGAGTTTGGAAGTACGTCACAGAGTATTTGGTCAGCACATGAGTAGGGAGTCTTTTTTTGAATGGTTGGGAGGGAGGAAAAAGGTCACAAGCACAGCCCCTAGGGCAAGCCTAGCTAGGCAGGAGGGGGGGATAAAAAAAAAAAGGTGTGGGGAAAAGGGGGACGGGTCAGGTAGTAGTTGGGGGGAGAGGGGGAAGGGGGGTAGGTCAAATAGAGGGTGGGGGGGGAGGGAGGTTTGCGGAGAGGAGGGTTTTTAATTTCCGGCTGGCCAGAGCTAGAAGAGTGGTTGAGAATGCGTTTGGGATTCTGGCCAGCCGGTTCCGCCTGTTTCAAACCTCCATTAATTTGGCGGAATACAAACTTAATTTTATCATTTTATCGTGCTGCATCCTGCACAACTTTTTACACAAACATTCTCCAAATTATATGGTGTCAGTTGGGCCTGAGGCCGGACTTATCGGTGAGAATCTTACGGGCCTGGATACTGTCCATACTGGCTTGGCCCCCCAAAGTGCCCGTCAAGTTAGACAGCAATATGTTAATTATTTTATGGGTAGGGGGGCCATTGCAATGGGCCAGGATATCTAAAGATTTAAAATAAAAACAATCTTGATGAAATCTTGAATTATATTTATTGCTTGCCTTTCTTTTGGGCTTTCTCCTAGGTTATGGTCGAGCAGTTGTAGTGCCAACTGTATTTTCCTTGTAAATTTCTAAATAAGCTCCATTGCCACTGTAAACAACTTTTTTCAATTTATAAACAAACTCATACTGAGCATTGAAATAACAAACCACACATTTATTTAATTTCTAAGCAGATGTTTTTAATCTTTGGTATCCATTCAGTTATGCATTTAGTATAAAATGTTCCTAGCCAAAAATATAATGATATATTAATACATTTAGAATAATATAATTATAGTTAAATATTTTTAGATAATCAAAAATAAAATTTGTTGGGCATTTTGATTTTAACAAACAGGCCTTATTTTTTTTTTTTTTTTGTTTTTTTCAAATCCTTTTTTTTTTTTGTAGAAAAATTTTTTGTTTTTTTTTTTTAATCCTTTTTTTTTATTTTTGTTTTTTTTTAAAAACATTTTTTGTATTTTTTTTTAGATTTTTTTGGTATTTTCTCAAAACAGGCCTCCTTTTTTAAATGTTGTTAAACTGGCATATAATTTAACAGAAAATAATAAAGAGAAGGCCCAGAATGGGGTCAGCAAACCAGGAAATGAAGGACATGATCGATGTTTTGGGGTTTCAAAAAGGGCATTTAGATTCGACCCAAAACAACAATCATGTCCTTCATTTCCTGCTGCATACGATCCAGCCGATTCCGCATTTGATCGATCTCCCCATTCCAGGCCATTATTTGAGCAATTAGCCGTTGGGCACTGTCTGTGGTGAAATAGTCACTTGGACCTAAAGTGGAATGAAAAAAAAAGATGTGTTTAGAAATATGCACACATACATAGTTTACCTTACCATAAAGCTGGTGTCTCAGACACTGACCTGGTGGGGTGCCCATGTCGCATAATTCCTGAACATCCTCGGGGGTGGCGCTGTTGCTTGACTCAAGCACAACCAGATCACCTAAAATAGAGTAGAAAAATTACATAAAAGAAAAGGCAGCCATGCATAGATTACCGTAAGCTGGTGTGTCAGACACTCACCTGGTGGGGTGCCCATGTCACCCACCTCTCCTTCCTCCACATCCTCAGTGGGGCTTGGGCTGATTTCCCAAGTATGTTCTTTTGCTTGGGGGGGGGGGGGGGGGGGGGGACTGGGTTCTTCTTGTTGGCTGAGTGATTTTTCCCCTATGTGAAGCAAAAAATTTATATACTTAGCACACAGATATTTTAGTACATAGTAATCTTCAAACATTTGTAGTGAAGTGGTGTACAAATGGTCTGTTTGTGTAGAGTTCCTAGTTGACTTAAAGATTTAAATTTCTAAAGACATATCGGATAGATAGATATCTAGATATCAATATCTAAATATAGTTAAAAATCTTTGGATCTCTCTCTCTCTCTATATCTATAACTAAATATAAATATCAAACCAAATCTAAATATAAAAATATATATAAATTTAAATATTAAAAAACAATTAAATACATTTCTATATCTACCTATATATCTATATACATACATATATATATCTATATATATATATATATATAGATATATCTATCTCTATCTATATCTCTATCTAGATATAGATAGATATATAGATATATCTATCTATATATAGGTCTATCTAGCTATATATAGATATATCTAGCTATATATAGATATATCTAGCTATATATAGATAGATATATCTATAGATATGTAACGAGGTTTATTAAAAGATCATTTCAAACTATGAAAAAAAAATCGTATAGGAATGAAAAGCACATGGAGCAGTATACAAGGTAATAAACACAAGATAAAAACACGACAAGTACTTACTTTTTTTCAGCACTTTACGGATCCGTCTGTACTGATCCGGCTCCCTGAGTTTGAGTTCGGACCATCTTTTTCTAATTTGATCCTTGGAGCGCTGTACCCCAAAATAAGCCTGTAAAGTCTTCACCACCTTCGCCATTATTTTGGCTTTGCGCAAATTTGGCCGGGCATACGGCCCATACTTCCCATCATAGTCCTTTTTTTTAAGAATGGCCACCATTTCTTTAAAGGACATATTGGAGGCCTTAAATCTAGGCATCACAGATCTTGACGTTCCGGCCTCCGGGCTTTCTTCGCTACCTGAGGTAGTACACACCTGATGTGTCTCCGCCATTATTCACCCCACTACGCGCCGTAAATAAAAATGGGCGGAGAACATGAGTTAAAATCGAACGTCAGGGGTGGGCGACGCAGGCGGAGTTTCACACATGCGTAGTGTATAAAGAGGGGCCTTGTGCACGTGTCGTACGTACGTTCTGTGCGTAGAGTCAAGGGCGGCTTATATGCGTAAACAAAAAGAATGTCAGGGGCGGGCCAAGTAGGCGTAGTATTACGCATGTGCAGTGTATAAAGAGGGGCCTTGTGCACGTGTCGTACGTACGTTCTGTGCGTAGGTGTTAGTGGACCGGGACGCTACTAAACTAAGGTAATTTTAAATTTATATTTTTGGTCAAGACTTTGTAGCAAGCAGCCTATATGGCTTGACAGATTGATGAGGCCTACATAGGGATAAGATGATGAGGGTTTAGCAGAAACCTAATAAGTGTTTTTTGTCTTGTGACATTATCTTTTACAGACATTATGAATCCCCTATTTAAGGATCCAGAGTTCCTTACTGCTTTTATTTCTAAATATAGAGAGATGAGGAATTTGTGGGAGGTGAAACACCCTCAGTATTATGCAAAGCATGTGAGGAAGTCAACGCTGGAGAGACTTCTGTCCTTTGTCCAGGCGACCATCCCCGGAAGCAACAATGGAGACATTGCTCAAGAAAATTGGGGTCTTGAGGAACATGTATAAGAGGGAGCATAAGAAGATCCAGGAATCAATGAGATCAGGAGCATCAGCAGATGATGTTTATGTACCCAGGCTGTGGTACTACAATCAACTCCGTTTTCTTGATGACCAGACTGAAGCCAGGGCATCACTTTCAACCCTTCCCTCCACCCCAGCAGAGGCTAATGAGGAGCAAGCTGGGTCTTCCATCCTGGATGAACCGGATATGACCATCTGGAGTCAGGTAAATTATTTTAACAAATATTTACTGTACTAATATTAATGATGTTAACTGGATGTTATAATTGTCTAAAATAATTTTGCCCTCAAAATTGTGTATACATATCAATTGACAGTAGTGGCTAAATATGTTTGGCACCTGCTTGAAAAAATTAGGGTGTCTGATTAGACTCTTTTATTAAAGAGATGTATTCACATTGAATTTGCTAGTCATGAGAAGCAAATTGTGTGTCATTGATGAACCCAAAAAAATATACTAAAACTATGTCCTTTTTTTATACACAGGATGAGTCCATCCAGGAGGAATGTGTGGAAAGTGGCAGGCAGGAGGAGACCGGGCCCATGGACAGCCTGGAGGAGGCCGGATTCTCCATCATCCTGGAGGAGGCTGGGCCCAGTGTCAGGCAGGAGGTGGCTGGTCCCAGTGAGGTGGCTGGGCCAAGTGAGGTGGCTGGTCCCAGTGAGATGGCTGGGCCCAGTAGGAGCCTGACCGAATCCCAAGTGCCTCCCCTCCGCCTTCCCAAAAAAAGGGCCAGGAAGGGGACGGTCACACAGGAGGCATCCCTGCGCCTCATGCAAGAGGCCACCCGTTTTTTGAGGAGCCCCCCCCGAAGCGGAAGAGTCCTATGGCTGCTACTTAGCCAGCAGGCTTCTTCAAATGGATTGGGAGCAGCGCTTCATTTGTGAGCGACTATTTGGGGAAACAATCCAGAAGGGGCTGCAGGGCACGCTAACACTAAACACCCAACTACATGAGGCAGCCCCCCTCCTCCTCCTCCTCCTGCCACAACTGAAACACCAGAGCCAGAGCCACAGCCTCCAAAGAAGGCTACAGGGAAGGCTGCAGGGCAGCGTGGAGGAAAGGCTGCAGGGAAGAGAAGAAAGTGATGACCTGGGTTCAGTCTGGTCTGACAGAAGACGCAGGCTGTTGTAGTACCACAGTCTGGGGACATCTATATCATCTGCTGGTGCTGTTGATCTCTGGGATTCCTGGACCAGATTGTGCTCCCTCTTATATGGACTCCTCAAGATCCCAATTTTCTGGTCCAGACTTTTTCCAGCGTTGACTTCCTCTTTATTTTATTTAGACCATGAATAACTGGATCTTTTTTGAGTTTATGAAAAGACTATGTGTTTTATTTTAAATCATTGATTTTAGACACAATGTTAAATTAACAAGGGACAACAATCTCATTGAGTTTGCAAAAACACACCAAAAATACATTAATAATGTTAATAATGTTCGAGCAGTAAGTCTTTAAAAAAAAATAGATACATAACCAAAAACGGTTCTTTGGGTTAACTTTATATACAAAAAATAAAAAATCACTATAAAAACAAAAATAAAGGGTTCTTTGTGGTAACTTTACAAACATAAAAAAATAAATACAAAAAAAAAAAAAGAAAAATGGGTTCTTTGTGGTAACTTTAGAAACACCAAAAAAAAAAAAGAACAAAAAAATATAATAATGAGTTCCCTGTGGTAACTTTACAAACACAAAAAAAATAAATATATAGATAAACAGAAAAAAAGTTCCACAACAATCATAAAATAAATATCTGGATAAAAATTACAAGAAAAGATGACTCCACCAAAAAAAAAAAAAAAGTGTAAAAAGTATTATTAGTATGGAAACATTGTTCTTAAAAAGCATACCATATCATTCATGAGATCAAAGAGAAAAAGAATCCAGAAATCAGTTTGGGAGAACTCTGTTTGAATATGAACAGCAAAACATCTTCGTTCTTTATAGCATTCGTAAAGAAGACATTAAATGCGCTGCATTCAACGATCACAGATTTTGCAGCGTGAGGAATGTGCTACCTACAATACGAACACTAGTTTTACTAGACCGAGTGCTTCCGTTTAGTTTTTGCTTATGAGCATGCGTCATTTTTTTGTCCGTCGGACTAGCATACAGACGAGCGGATTTCGGGGTCCGTCGTAGTTACGACGTAAAGATTTGAAGCATGTTTCAAATCTAAAGTCCGTCGGATTTGAGGCTGAAAAAGTCCGTTGAAAGTCCGGAGAAGCCCACACACGATTGGATTACCAGCCAGCTTTAGTCCGTCGGCGTCCGTTGGACTTTTGTAGCTGAAAAGTCCCACCATGTGTATGCCCCATAACACAAGTCTGTTTACATTTGCCGCTCCATAGAGGTGAATGGAGAGTCTGATTGGGTCGGACCGATCGTGTGAAAGTGGCCTAAGGCTGCTTTCACACTAATGTGCTGTGGTTTACCCAGGGCAGTGCACCTCTGGCTTTCCTGTGGGTTAGCTGCACTATGCCATAGCATTCTATTATATCCTGCAGGTGTGGTGCACCTTCTGCAAGCTCACCAAACCCGTGGGTAATAACAGAGGTCTTTGGGTCAGTGTAGGTAACCCGCAGGTGCACTGAACGTGCGGATCAGTTTGAAAGCAACCCGGTAACCACTGCAGAACAGATATGCCCATATATACACTGTGATTATAGTATTAAACATACCTTTAATAACAATCGCCAGTTGTTGCTTTTCCAGGCAGAGTGCATTTGGTATCACCCCGCCTGTGACAGGAGGTGACGCTATACAGGAAGCATCGTCTGCTACGCAGCCTCTTGCTTCCTCTACCGCCAGCTTCATTCACAACACTGATGCTCTGGGATGCCGGGTCGGGAACCCGCGATCTGGGCTTGCCAACCAGCCCCCCCCAGAGCAGGAGGTCGCAGGCCATATCAGAGGGCTCTGCGGGCCACTGGTTGGGCACCCCTGATCTACATAGAGGAATCAGGACTTGCTACCTCTTGCTGGTGATCCATCTAGTGATGACTAAAGATTTATATAAAGTAATCAGAACCTTTTTTCCCCTGCTAGGGATCCCTCTAGAGATAACTTAAGATCTATATAGGAACATTATGGCTTCCTTCCTCCTACTGCTGATCCCTCTAGTGAGAATGAAAAGTCTATATAAATTCTCTCTCTGCTGGTGTACTTCTTTTCAAAGGCCTTGTTGACTCCTCTCTAAACATAGGTTTGCTCTAAAAATTAAATGTTGATTTCATCACTCTGATTTTGTCCCAGAAATTTCAGCTTTTCTAGGTGCTGTTTGTGGATTGCAAGTGGGCTGTTATGGCATTGGTGCAGCAGAATTGGCTAACATTTTACAAATTCTGACAAGGATATATAAACTTATGTATACAACTGTATGTTACTCAACTTAAAAAAGAACTCTAATGGATTTGAGTCAGTTGTGATGCCAATTTTTTTTTTCTAATGCCCCGTACACACGGTCGGACATTGATCGGACATTCCGACAACAAAATCCTAGGATTTTTTCCGACGGATGTTGGCTCAAACTTGTCTTGCATACACACTGTCACACAAAGTTGTCGGAAAATCCGATCATTCTGAACGCGGTGACATAAAACACGTATGTCGAGACTATAAACGGGGCAGTAGCCAATAGCTTTCATCTTTATTTATTCTGAGCATGCGTGGCACTTTGTGCGTCGGATTTGTGTACACACGATCGGAAATTCCGACAACGGATTTTGTTGTCGGAAAATTTTATAGCCTGCTCTCAAACTTTGTGTGTCGGAAAATCCGATGGATAATGTGTGATGGAGCCTACACACGGTCGGAATTTCCGACAACAAGGTCCTATCACACATTTTCCGTCGGAAAATCCGACCGTGTGTACGGGGCATAACTGGTTTATTTGTTCCAAATCAGAACTTTTCATAGAGGGCGCACCCATAAAACTAAATTCTTTAAGCAACCTGAGTTTTCAAAAGAGAAAGCACAGCACAAGTAGTTTGCCTTCAGTCACCCTCTCTCTAATTGAAACTTCAGACAGGGTCATCTGTACAAAAGGGGCAAAAAGGAAAAGGAATCATTGCTCTACTTTATTTGTATGTACAGTAAAATATCAGCTTGAGCTATTAAGCTCTGTAAAGAAAAAAAAAAAAAGAATTCAAGAAAAGAAGGCAGGTATCGCCTTGAAAATACGTGAAAAGGCAACTAACAGTTCCACCTGCTAGCTTGACATGAAAACAGAAAATACAGTATCTCACAAAAGTGAGAACACCCTCACATTTTTGTAAATATTTTATTATATCTTTTCATGTGACAACACTGAAGAAATTACACTTTGCTACAATGTAAAAGTAGTGAGTGTACAGCTTGTATAACAGTGTAAATTTGCTGTTCCCTCAAAATAACTCAACACACAGCCATTATTGTCTAAACCGCTGGCAATAAAAGAGAGAGTACACCCCTAAGTGAAAATGTCCAAATTGGGCCCAAAGTGTAAAAATGTTGTGTGGCCACCATTATTTTTCCAGCACTGCCTTAACCCTCTTGGACATGGAGTTCACCAGAGCTTCACAGGTTGCCACTGGAGTCCTCTTCCACAACGACATCACGGAGCTGGTGGAGGTTAGTGACCTTGCGCTCCTCCACCTTCCGTTTGAGGATGCCCCACAGGTGACCAATAGGGTTTAGGTCTGGAGACATGCTTGGCCAGTCCATCACCTTTACCCTCAGCTTTAGCAAGGCAGTGGTAGTCTTGGAGGAGTGTTTGGGGTCGTTATGTTGGAAAACTGCCCTGTGGCCCAGTCTCTGAAGGGAGGGGATCATGCTCTGCTTCGGTATGGCACAGTACATGTTGGCATTCATGGTCCCCTCAATGAACTGTAGCTCCCCAGTGCCGCAGCACTCATGCAGCCAGATGACCATGAAACTCCCACCACCATGCTTGACTGTAGGCAAGACGCACTTGTTTTTGTACTCCTCACTTGGTTGCCGCCACGCGCTTGACACCATCTGAACCAAATAAGTTTATCTTGGTCTCATCAGACCACAAGACATGGTTCTAATAATCTATGTCCTTAGTCTGCTTGTCTTCAGCAAACTGTTTGCAGGCTTTCTTGTGCATCATCTTTAGAAGAGGCTTCCTTTTTAATAGCCTGCAAACAGGCTGAATGATCAAAACTACTACCGAGTGGGGGTTATTTACTGAATGCAAATCCACTGTGCACTGCAAGTGCACTTGGAAGTGCATGTGCTGTAGATCTGAGGGGGACATGCATGGAAAATAAAAACCAGCATTTTTGCTTGCACATGATTGGATGATAAAATCAGCAGAGATTCCCCTCATTTCAGATCTTCCCCTCAGATTTACAGCGACTGCACATCCAAGTGCACTTGCAGTGCAAAGTGGATTTGCCTTTAGTAAATCAACCCCATTGTGTCAGTTTCTGCTTGAATGAAGCAGCATGATGCTATCTTTGGAGTTTGCTGAATTTAAAGGTCTGTAACCGGCGTTGTTCTCTCTTTGTTTTGCGACTCCACTTGGGGAAACCAAATTAAAATCTAGAAAGGGGGCTCATTAATTACGTGCCCCATGGACCCTTTACCACCACGCTAGCAACAAGGACGTATATGTCTTACATCATACCATAAGCTGCAACATAGAAGGATAAAGTCAATACACTCCCATATTCTTTTGATCTAAATGGAATTGTGATATTAAAGCAAAAGATGGCACAAATAAAGTCTACATTGATAGCTCCTGCTATAGAGGACCATGTCCAAGAAACGCATTGAGTTTGAATGACTATTATATGCAATTATCACAGTATTTGGGATCGATTGTTTTACAATTGCAGTATATTTTAGTATAATCTGCTACTGTATGGACTAATATTGTCTAAATTCAACTGACTGAAGTAAATGTTATTTTTGCACTAAATGCTATGCCTTAAAAGCCCCATAATTAGACTATAAATTCAGTTTTGATGCTTTTTTAGCAAGGCAGCGGTCATCTTGGAGGTGTGTTTGGGGTCGTTATATTGGAAAATTGCCCTGCGGCCCAGTCTCCGAAGGGAGGGGGATTATTCTCTGCTTCAGTATGTCACAGTACATGTTGGCATTCATGGTTCCTACAATGAACTGTAGCTCCCCAGTGCCGGCAGCACTCATGCAGCTCCAGACCATGACACTCCCACCAACCATGCACACTTGTCTTTGTACTGCTCACCTGGTTGCCACCACACATGCTTGACATCATCTGAACCAAATAAGCTAATCTTGGTCTCATCAGACCACGGGACATGGTTCCAGTAATCCATGTTCTTAGTCTGCTGGGCTTCAGCAAACTGCGGGCTTTCTTGTGCATCATCTTTAGAAGAGGCTTCCTTCTGGGATGACAACCATGCAGACCATTTTGATGCAGTGAGCAGCGTATGGTCTGAGCACTGACAGGCTGACCCCCCCCACCCCTTCAACCTCTGCAGCAATGCTGGCAGCACTCATACGTCCATTTCCCAAAGACAACCTCTGGATATGACGCTGAGCACATGCACTCAACTTCTTTGGCCGACCATGGCGAGGCCTGTTCTGAGTGGAACCTGTCCTGTTAAACTGCTGTATGGTCTTGGCCACCGTGCTGCAGCTCAGTTTCAGGGTCTTGACCTGTTTCTTATAGCCTAGGCCATCGTTATGTAGATCAACAATTCTTTTGATCAGATCCTCAGAGAGTTCTTTGCCATGAGGTGCCATGTTGAACTTCCAGTGACTAGTATGAAAGAATGAGAGTGATAACACCAAATTTAACACACCTGCTCCCCAGTCACGCCTGAGACCTTGTAACACTAACGAGTCACATGACACCGGGGAAGGAAAATGGCTAATTGGGCCCAATTTGGACATTTTCACTTAGGGGGTGTACTCACTTTTGTTGCCAGCGATTTAGACATTAATGGCTGTGTGTTGAGTTATTTTGAAGGGACAGCAAATTTACACATTACAAGCTGTACACTCACTACTTTACATTGTAGCAAAATGTAATTTCTTCAGTGTTGGCACATGAAAAGCTAATAAAATATTTACAAAATTGTGAGGTGTGTACTCACTTTTGTGAGATACTGTATGTATTATATAAACACTATCTTGAATATTTATCCAAAAAGGTATGTGTTTGTATATATAAACAGCTAGAGGTTCACATTTAAGAGTTGTATGGAAATATTTTTTATGATAGAAATCTGAACCTCCTTCGCCTAGAAGTCAAAATCAGGCAAAGTAGGCCACTGGGTTTATTTTAGGTTACCAAACAATCCACTGGAGGGGCACAAAATAGGAATTTTGTACTTACCATAAAATCCATGAAGTACATTGAGGAACACAAGAATTCAGATTATACGGCCTCTTACAGGAGGATTTGGACACTGACAAGCATATTAAAAAACTGTAGGCCAGCCATACTTCCCTACAGCATGATCATAAATACTGAGGGGTGGTACCCGTGTCCCTAACTGAACAAAATATTACAGCGCACACATGCAAAAAACCCCAAAAAATGGCTGCACCATCTTTAATGCATCTTTTAGGGTGTGCCACCCAAATATCTTGTTTATTTCCCTAACTGGACTCCAAGAAAACATTTTTAGGGTGACTAGAAAAATCCTATTTTCTTTTCCGTCTATTGAAGTATTTAGGAATTCAGATACTATTGGGATTTCCAGAAGTAGTCCAACTGCAGAATTGGCAACACAGTAGACTTAAATATAACTAACACACTGATGATGAATGGGGGACTGCCTACATCTCAAAGAGCTTCCTGAAGGACCGTATGGCCAAAGCTTGTATCAGAATAGGCATTAACATCTACCTGATACAAAAGATGATTTTTGAAGATGTTCTATGATTGTTCCATCTATGTTAATAGACCTTGGGAGAAGTAGACATCCTGGCCTTTTGCATTGTGGGAATCACCAATTCAGGGATGTCCCCATCTCTCGGCACTTGTGCTCCATCAGCAATGGCAGTAAAGCCAGCGCCCTTGAAACAGGATGGAAAATTGGAACTTGAGACAGGAGGTCCTGACAATCTCGAAGAAGGCATACAGCATCAACTAGGAGTCTAATTACATTGAAGTACCATATCCACCTGGGCCTTAGGTATAAGCAGAGCTCTATCTATCTTGATCCTGGTAAGCAGATAAAAGGTTCAGTAGAGGAAAAGCATAGAGCAGGATGCACAGATACATCTGATCCACAAAGGGCATCCACTGCTTTTGCTAGAGAATTCCTGTACCTGGAAACAAACCTCTCAAGTTTGTTTTTATTGAACCTGGGTGCAAAGCGGTCCATAACTCACCTGTGACACAGGTCCTGTAACACCTCTGGGTGTAGGGATCACTATCCTTGGTCCAGATACTGACTGAGGAAGTATGGCTGCCAATTATTCTCACCTGGCATATGTAAAGGCTAGGACATGAAGTTCTGCTTGGGATAGGTTGTCCAGGGCTCCTCCCCAGCCAGACAGGCTGGCATCCATTGTGGGAATTGTCCAAAAGACAGAAAGGAAGGACTTTCAAATCCACAGATGGATTTCTGAGCCACCAGGCACAACCTGGTCCTCAAAGCCAGACCAACCTGATTGTCCAAGAAATCAACTGAATGGTCCCATGCTGACAGACTGTTAAAGCAGTAAAACAAACATTTATTATATTGTAGCTTACCATTTCTTCGATGTGATGGCTGCATTAATTTCCTTTTTAGGCTCTTTCTTCTATTTTCATCTAAGGATCCAGGCAGCAAGTCTGTTTTCTTTTCACAAATTCAAGCTCTCCAGCAGAATGTGTCAGTTTACACGGATAAGACAAACCACTGAACACTGGCAGGCATGATTAATGACAATGATGCTGTTTGCTGTGCTTCCTGTGTTCATTCTTCCAGAGTTGTATCTCACCAATACAGGAGGTAGATTACTGGCCAGCTCACCAGGTGAAAACAGAGGGGAAAAAAGCCAAAGAAAAGAAAACTGATGCAGCCACCACATCTATCACTTGGTAAGCTGCAATAACATACCATTTATGGTTTGGGTTTAATGCTGCTTTATGGTTTGAGGGGTCAGTTGTAGGCAATATAGACTACCTTGAGAGAGTTTAGCAAGACTCTCATGCAAAGGTGAAGAGTTGGGCGAATCCTGAACTTAAAAGTATGAGTCTGGGAGCAGAAAGTTTGCAGTTTCTTCTAGGGAAAAAAACTTTTAAAACGCGTTTAGGATTATTACTTGGCCCAGACATTCTAAGCAAAGAGTCAGTTTCAGAGCAGATTTATGAAGGTTCAGCATGCAACAGGACCTCTGCAGGATCTGGACAGTCAAGGATACATTGTCTGCCAGAACTTGTGCCAGCTGGTCCCTCAGCAGGTCATCCAGATATTCCACAAGAGCATAGCAAGGCTAGTACTGGGGCCAGCACCATGGTGAACACCCAAAAGCTGGAAGTGCAGAGGACCCACAGCAAAGCTTAGGAATTGATACATTAGAAAGTATGCATCTATGATGTCCACAGAGGCCACAAAGTCTCTACAGCGAAATGGGAGGCTATGACAGACCTGTTTTCAAGTGCAATTTTTGGCCTGGGATGCTGACATTCAGAGCCTTGAGATCCAAGATGGAGCAGATGTCCCTTTTGGCTTGAGATATAAACAGGTTGGAGAGGAACCCCTGAAACCATTCTGCCACTGGGACTGGGCCAATGACAACCTGATCCATAAGACCTGCTAGGGCTGCATGGAGATTTTCCACACTGTGCCATGAGACATCAGGCTGAAGGTAATAAACTGAGTAGGGGCAGGAAATAAATATCTGGCTTGTATCCCCCCTCCACCACACTCTCCACATGCAAACATCTGAGATGCAGGATGTCCAAGTGTCTGCGAAGGTTAAACACACATCCTCCCACTTTCGAAAGTAGGGGCACACATTCATGACAAAAACACTTGGCTGAGGGTTTGTAGACTTGAATCAAAATAATAAAATGATGACCTGGTACCTAAACAAAAGCCTCCATCCCTTATTAACAATTAAAGAGGAACTGCAGTCTGCTCACATAATTTGTAATAAAAGCATGTTTACCATTCTGAAGCTTCCCTCCAACCACTTTGCATATTATTTTATATATACTGTTATTCTGTACTTGCCAAATATGCTGCAGAAATATCCCTCCACCGAGTCTGGCTGCATAAATTTTAACTGTGGGAAGCTGAAGCTGCTGCATGTTCACTTCCTGGATTTACACAGACACACACACACAGAAACAAACCTCCAGCTCTGCAGCCCTCATTGGCCCTATTATGACTCACCCCCTTCCCCTCCTGGCAAACTCTCACAAGTTTGAGAGGGAGCTGTGCATAATGTTATGGGCCTAGGCTTTTTACCAGACAAGAAACAGGAAGCAGGCTGTATAAGGCATTTAAGTTAAACAATCCGCCCCCACTTAAATTCCCACCACTGCGCCTAGAACAGAAAGTCCTACCTAAAACAGTGCTGCCATTTAAGAAATTATGAACTGTGAATGGTGTTTTTTATCCTTAACTAAATATAGTGATAAAAAGAAAAAGGCTCAAGGCAATGGAGGTAATCAGTATGGTGGGAATTATTATTCACCAAAACCGCCACAACAAGGAAGAGGGGGATACTCACAAGCAATTTATAATCACCAATCACCCCGAACTTATAGGGGAAATGCTTCACAAGGCTATAACCCTCCACAAGGTTATCAACAATGGCAGCATCATTCCCTGCCTAATCAGTATCCTGATCTAAGGATGGAAATACCTGTTTATAATAGATATTCACCATTAGCGGATGAGGAGTATTATGCCAATTATCCACAGAATTCCTCTTTTTTAGGACAACGGGGGAGGGGAGGAAGGGGAGGAGGGACACCAAGGAGGAATCCTCATAACAAATCAGAGGGGCAGAGGAAGAAGTGGGCCTCCCCAGATCCAAAACAAAGAGATCGTACCCTTCCAAAGAGAAGAAGGGGATGTAGGGCAGGAAGGTGTAAACAACCCAAAAACGGAGTTACTTACCGGTAACATCCTTTTCCAGGAGTCTTTCAGGACAGCACCATAGAGAGACCTTGGCTCCTCCCTTCTCAGGAAACACAGCGTTAAACTTCAGGATTTAAGTCCCACCGTCCCGCCAGCCCCTCAGTTCTTCAAGAGTACCTCCGGTCAGCTGGGGAGACACAAGAACACGTCATAATAACCTCCATCTTACCTGACGTTCTCCTGCGATGAACTCTTAAGTAAAGTCCAACAAATTGGGTGGGTATCTGTGCTGTCCTGAAAGACTCCTGGAAAAGGATGTTACCGGTAAGTAACTCCGGTTTTTCCCCATTCCGTCTTTCAGGACAGCACCATAGAGAGGATAAGCGAGCACCTTACCTTAGGGTGGGACTACTGCCTGCAGCACCTTACGACCAAAAGCTTGGTCCTTTGCAGACAGAAGATCCAATCTGTAGTGCTTCACGAATGTGTCAAACCTGGACCACGTTGCAGCCCTACAGATCTGCTCTGGAGATGCACCAGCCCACTCTGCCTGGGAAGTTGCCATTGCCCTGGTGGAATGGGCCTTAATACCCTCCGGGGGCTCTAACCCCCTGACTACGGAAGCCTGAGTAATGGCTGACCTCAACCATCTGGCTATTGTACACCTAGAGGCTTTGCCACCTTTCTTAGCCCCGGAAAATAATACAAAAAAGGAATCAGACTTCCTAAACGGTTTTGTAATATCCAAGTACTGAAGGACGCACCTTCTAACGTCCAATTTATGAAAAATATGTTCCTGTTCCCTCACAGGATTCGAACAGAAGGAAGGCAAAATAATTTCTTGGCCTCTATGAAAACCCGAGGCCACCTTTGGCAAAAAGGCCAGATCGGTTCTAAAAACCACACGGTCCGGAAACACCTGAAAAAAAGGTGCCTTAATAGAGAGGGCCCCTAGTTCACTAACCCTCCTTGCCGTAGTGATCGCCACCAAAAACACCGTTTTGAAGGTGATCAATTTTAACGTACAGGTCTCTAATGGCTCAAAGGGTTCCACCGTGAGGGCCTGTAACACTAAAGAAAGATCCCATATTGGGAAGGGGGAGACTAACAGGTCTCCGCCTGCTTAAGGCTTTAAAGAACCTGACTATCCACGGGTCCGTAGCTAGCTGTTTTTCCAGAAAAACGCTCAGGGCGGATACCTGTCCTTTCAAGGTGCTAAGGGCTAACCCTTTGTCCGCCTCTGCTTGCAGAAAATCTAATACCGCTACGGAGCTGCGTACATCAAAGGAACTTTCTGAGCACCAGCTATCAAAACCCTTCCACACTTTCCGGTAGATAACTTGCGTTTCCTTTTTCCTGCAAATTAGGAGGGTTTTAATTAAACGATCCGAAACCCCCTGCCCCTCAGCAATTCCTCCTCAGTAGCCAGGCTGCGAGGTTCCAACGCTCCACCTGAGGACAACAGACTGGCCCCTGAGAAAGAAGGTTCTCCTGGACTGGCAGGATCCAGGGAGGTTCCACTGCTAGGCTCTTTAGGATGGAAAACCATGGCCTCCTGGGCCAATGAGGCGCAATCAGAATGAGAGTTGTGCTCTCCACCTGGAACTTTCTCAGCACTGCTGGGATCAGTACAGGGGGGGGGGGAAGGCATAACACCTGGAGAAAGGCCAGCTCTGAGCCAGAGCGTCCACTCCAAGCTCCCCGTCCCACTTGTTCAGGAAGAAGAAGAGGCGTCTTTCTGTTTTCTCTTAAAGCGAAGAGGTCTACACATGGCATCCCCCACTTTAGAGAGATTGCCTCGAAAACCTCCTGGTTCAAAACCCAGTCGCCTTCTCTCAGCGTTTTCCTGCTGAGGAAGTCCGCCACCTGATTTTGTTCTCCCTTCAAATGTACTGCCGACAGGGACAGGACATTTCTTTCGGCCCATTTGAGAATGGATTCTGTCAGGACCCACAGGGATCTGCTCTTGGTACCCCCCTGCCTGTTTATGTATGCTACTGCGGTAGAGTTGTCTGATCGGACCCACACATGCTGGCCTTGGAGTTCCTTCTGAAAGGCTCCGAGTGCCAAAGCTATGGCTCTCAGTTCCCTCCAGTTCGAGGACTTCCTTGCGTCCCTTCTCAGACAGATACCCAGAGCCATCTGGGAATCTAGATGAGCACCGAAACCTGTGCCACTCGCATCGGTGGTGACATTCCTGGACACTGGTAGGACCCAATCCAAACCCCATGAAAGATTGGCCTCCTTTCTCCACCACCAGAGTGATCTCTTGACTTGACTCGGCA
Organism: Lithobates septentrionalis; assembly: GCA_037952835.1. Lineage (NCBI taxonomy): Eukaryota > Metazoa > Chordata > Amphibia > Anura > Ranidae > Lithobates > Lithobates septentrionalis. Next base: position 139,782 of record JBBDGP010003975.1, on the reverse strand, counting down.
CCTTTATCAGGGAGTCCAAAGACCCCTGACTGCGGTCCCAGACCCTCAGGATGAACAGTTGCAAAGGGCGAAAATGCAATCCTGCCCACTGTACTGCTGGAAGCGAAGCTGACAGTAATCCCAAGGCAGACATAGCCCTTCTTACAGATATCTGATGGCTGCCCTGGAGTAACATTGCACTGTCTACCTTCTGGTTTTTTTCTGAGGGAAGGAAGACTCTCTGCACTGTTGAATCCAAGCTGTAGCCCAGAAAAATTACCTTTTGTGATGGGACCAAGTTGGATTTCTCCAGGTTCAAGAGCCATCCTAGATTTTCCAGGATGTCTCTTGTTACCCGCAGGTCCCGTGACAACTGTTCCTGAGAAGAGGCAAACAGGAGCAGGTCGTCCAGGTATGCGACTACTGAGATGCCTCTGAGTCGTAAAAAGGCCAGGACTTCCACCATTACTTTGGTGAAGATGCGGGGGGGAGGAGGATAGCCCGAAGGGGAGGGCCCTGAACTGTAAGAGAACTACCTCAACTCCGGTATTTACCGCCAACCTGAGGAACTTCTGGTATCCTTCTGCAATGGGAATGTGCAGGTAGGCATCTTTCAAGTCTACCGATGCCATGAAACAGTTCGGGGGGAAGCAGGGCTTTCACCGAGTATATTGAGTCCATTCGGAACCTTCTGTAGGTGATCGAGACATTCAGAGGCTTCAGATTAAGGATGAGCCTGAATTTTCCCGACGGTTTGCGAACCACAAAGATGTGGGAGTAGAAGCCTCTGCCTGTCTCTCCTTTTGGGACTCGTACCACTACTTCCTGTTCCTCCAACTCCTGTAGGGAGGAAAGAAGAGCTGATGATCTTTCTGCGCATTTTGTCAGCTCGGTGACAAGGAGTCTGAGAGGTGGAGGTTTTGCAAACTCCAACCGGTACCCTCTTCTTATAATCCCCAATACGAACTGGTTGGAGGTGATCATCTCCCACTGTGGGAGGAAGCCCCCCAATCTCCCTCCCACTGTGGTTCTGTCACTGACTTTTTGGGCTGTTCAGGAGGGCGAAAAATAGCCCCCTCACGCCCTTTGCCCTTTTGTCCCCAAACCTTCTTCTGCTGTTCAGTTTTTGGAGGGTCAACCTTTTTCCAAGGGCGAGACTTTCTTTTAGTCTCTGTAAATTTCCTTTTAAAAGGAAAGGGCTTTTTCCTGTCGGCCGTCCGATCCAAGACGGCCTCCAAGCCCGGTCCAAACAACAAGTCCCCTGTGAGAGGGATTCCGCAGAGCTTGGCCTTTGAAGCGTTATCTCCCTGCCACGTTTTAAGCCATAAGGCTCTCCTTGCTGAATTGGATAATGCAGCCGATCTTGCGGACATACGCACTGATTCTGCTGATGCATCCGCAAGATAAGCCACTCCTTTAAGGAGCATCAGGAAAGATGACAGGATTGTTTCTTTAGACGTTCCTGCCTCAATGTGTGCCTTAATTTGTGTCAACCAAAATTCCATGTTCTGTGCTACCACTGTGGACACCATGGCAGGTTTGAGATTCCCCAGGGAGGAATCCCGGGATTTTTTCAAGAGCGAATCCATCCTCTTGTCCATGGGATCTGGGAGTGCCCCCATGTCCTCAAAGGCCAGGTCAGTATGCCTAGAGACCTGTGAAAAGGCCGCGTCTAGTTTAGGAGATTTGTTCCATACTAGCGCCTCCTCTTCTGCAAAGGGGAACCTTCGTTTCAAAGTTCTTGAAAAGAAAGGTTTCCTTTCTGGATCCTGCCACTCTTTTTTGATGGCATCGACCAAGACATCATGGACCGGAAACACCTTCCTTTTATGTTCCCCTAGGCCCTTATACATCTGGTCATGGAGGGATAACTTCTTCCTCTTCTCCTGGATTCCTAAAGTGGTATGGATAGCTCCTAAGAGCTCTTCCACCTCTTCCAGGGAGAGTTTGTAGTGAGAGGTTTTTGTGGAATCCCCATCCACTTCCTCCCCCTCGGACTCCCCTTGGGAGTTTGAGGAAACGCTATCAGGCTCCTCGATTTCCTCTCTGGAGCCGCCTGGGTTCTCTCCACTTCCAGAGGGAGCATCCATTATGCTTGGGGCAATACTCTGTTGTGCTGGTGGAAGATTAGCTTGGGGCTGAGGCAGCTGGAAATTAGCAAAAAGAGTTTTGAAGGATTGCATAGTGCTAGAAAGCTCTTTGACGGACGCTGCCAATTCCGTGGATTGTCCTGCTGCCTGCTCCCTCACTAACCCCTCTATACACTCCCTGCAGAGTGGTTTAGACCAAGGACTCCCCCATCGTGGCTCTGCATGAAGGACATCTTTTCTTGGAAGTATGGGGCGACTTGATTTTTTCCACAGACTTGCTCTAAAACAGAATACAAAAAAGAGCAGTCAGCAAGCCCCTCCACCAGCACTTAACCCAGAGGCCACCAGGGGTGCGTTTCCCAGGACCAACCACCACCATGGTCCCAGTTACCCCCCTTCCCCCCACCACCAAGGGAGAAAAAGACACCTGTGGAGCTTACAGGAAAAACGGTAAGGGAACACCACCCCAGGGTTCCTCTTACCTTAGAATGGCTGGTGCAGGCTTCTCCAGGAGCAGTTCGTGAAGCCTCCGCTTCCGACATTTTCCTGCTGAGGATCGGTGTGCTGTCCCCACAGAGATGAGGCAGCACCAGCCGAGCGCACGGTCCGCTTTCAATACCCCGCGGCCGGAACCGGAAGCCGCGGGTCAGGCGGATGCACTGACCTCCCGCCGGAAATGACGTCACCCGCCCTCCGACCCAGCGCTCCGAGCTCTCACACTGGCTGCTTAATGCAGGGCGGTCCCTAGCACCTCCGCCCTATGCCTCCCCTGGACCAAGAAAAGCGGACCCCTCCAGCCTCCAGCTTTGCTACCTCGCCAGGAGAAGCTGGAGGAGCGTGATGTACAGCTCTTTAAAGGTACCCGGGCTCCCTAGCCTCATGGACTGCACGGTAAAGCGAGGGAGAGAGAGAGACCTTGGTCCCCCCCTCCCCTAGGAAAGGCTCAGCCTCACTGGCTGTCTTAGCCCCTGGCTCCTAGCGGTGTCTCCCCACCGGAAGAAACACCAGAACTGAGGGGCTGGCGGGACGGTGGGACTTAAATCCTGAAGTTTAAGGCGGTGTTTCCTGTGAAGGGAGGAGCCAAGGTCTCTCTATGGTGCTGTCCTGAAAGACGGAATGGGGAAAAAACGATTGAGGGATGCATAAACACTGGTATATATAATTTGAGTGGAGTTGAACTTAATCAAAAAGAACTTATTATACTCAATTTGGGTTTAAAGTGTGCACAAAAGAAGGTGATGAATGAATTTGAAGTCTATATTGACACACATAAGTTCATCAGAACCATGAATATCAAGAAATATTTTTTGAGCCACCCAGTGGACTCTACGATTAGAGCCACCGTAATGTCAGGTAAAATAGACAGTGGTTTAAAAAATAAGTCTTCAATCCTCAAAATCCGAGTAATCATGTTATAGAGGTTTTCAAAAGTATGGTATTGAAAGATATTGAGGATTTGACTCCGAAAAAAAGAGTTAATCCTGAATATATTAGGGAAGGTATAAAATCTTTGGAAAACAGGAAAAATATAATCATTCGACCTGCAGATAAGGTAGGCGGGGTAGTAGTGATGGACAAAACCTTTTATCATAATCAATTGGTGGAACATGTGGGAGATAGGTGCACCTATAGAAGATTAATGTCCGACCCAACAGAACCCTATATAACTCAGTTAACTTCCTTGGTGGAATGGGGATATAGAATAGATGCCCTGAATCTCAAAGAAAAAAAAAAAGATACCTTGTCCCTAGTGCGTGTAGAATTCCAGTAATCTACACGCTACCTAAAATAAACAAGGATACACAGTTTCCGCCACCTCGACTAATTGTCAATGGTATCGGTTCTGTAACGGCGAGGTTAGGAGAATATTTGGATAAATTTCTCCAACCTAGTGTCAAAGCAACTAAGGCTTATTTAAAAGATACTTCTGAATTACTGCAATTATTAGAAGAGGTTAAACTGAATACATCTTCCACATCTTATTTGGTAACGGCCAATGTAGCCTCTTTGTATACTATCATCCAGCATGAGGATGCATATTTGGCCTTAAATTGGGCGCTTAGTAGACGGGAAGATATCCCACACATACAGAAATGTTTTTTGGGACAAATACTTGAATTCTGTATGTCGCACAACTACTTTTGGTTCAATGGGCAATTTTTTTCCCAACAGGTTGGCGTGGCGAAGGGAGCTAAATATGCATTCCCAGCCTTGCCAACCTGTTCATGGCTAAATGGGAAGACAGACAGGTGTTTAGTAAACAGAGACCGCAATTAAAATTCTACCGCAGATTTATAGATGACCTCCTGTTTATTTGGGAGGGATCGGAAGAATCTGCGGTGGAATTTTTGGAGGATTTAAATAGGAATACCAACAACATCAGATTAGATTATCAGATTAGTGAAAAAGTGGTCAATTTCCTGGATGTCACAATAGAAAAGAATTTGAATACACTTAGCACAAAAGTGTATTTTAAACCAACGGACCGCAATAGCTACTTATCCATCAGGAGTGGTCATCACCCTGCATGGATAAGGAATATCCCTAAGGGTCAGATATTGCGGGTCCGACAAAACTGTACCAGAATAGAAGATTACTTCTCGCAAGCTAATACCCTCAAGGAGAAATTTGTACAAAAAGGTTATAATAATAATACTTTTAATGAAATAATTCAGGAAGTAGTAAACATTCCGAGGGACCAATGCTTCAAAAAAAAAAAAAAAAAAAAAAAAAAAAAAGGAAACCCAGATATCTAATAACCAGCATCAAATGGGTTTTATTTAAAGTTTCCATTGTTAGTATAAGGAAATAGAAAATATATACAAAAAACATTGGCATATCCTTTGTTAAGATAGACATTTAGGAGAGATATTACCTCAGCAACCTAAATTTATTTACAGGAGAGCCCCCAATTTTGAGGATCAAGTAGTTAAAAAGATCTTGGATCCCCCAGGACAAGATGCTAGAAAAATAGATCTGAAAGGTTTCTACTGCTGTAGAAAATGTATATGCTGTAGAATGGTGAAAGTAAACAATAGAGGAGTGACAAATATCACCAATAGAGATGATGAAACCTTTGATATAAAGGAGTTTATTACATGTAATTCCTCGTATGTGGTATACCTGATGTGGTGTCCCTGCGGTTTATTTTATGTGGGGAGAACTAAGAGACTTCTAAAAGTTTGCATAGCAGAACACTTAGCGAACATAAAGAATAGATTTATATTTCGTAGTGTATCCCTACACTTTGAAGAGAAACACAATCAGGACCCCTCTTTGTAACAATTCTGCGGAATCAATGTTGTTCATCCATCTTGGAGAGGTTCAAATAGGGTAAGGGATGTGTCTCAAAAAGGAAAACTCGGTGGATTTTCCTTTTGAAATGTCTTGCCCCTAGAGGGTTAAATATTGAAGTAGATTTAAACTGTTTCATTAATGATTTTTAGTGTGATACTGGGTTTTATGTATAGTGCAATTTATTTTTTTGTCCATCATAATTTATGGCCTGGATATTTTAATTAAAGAGAATTCTGGAGTTCGTTAGTGGGTATATGAAGAGATGAACATCACCCCACATACCTGTTTATATTTTACACAGGTAACTGACATACTTAGTTGTAAAGAGGAGGGGAGAGAATAATTTAGTTATAACTAGCACCTACCAGTGGTTGTTTAGGTGGTTACGACTGGCTATCTGTGTCATTCTTGGAATATGGGCTTATGTGATCTCATATAACTATGTAGATTTACCCAAGATGTATTTTTATATATAATCCATATACATCATGGAAAGAATATGATGTTGGATTGTATGTTCCAGCCATTCATGCTTGTTTTAATTATTTAAATTATATTAATAGTATTGGGTTTTATTCAATTTTTAATATACATTTTCAATATTTTTTTGAGTAACGGTTTGAACCAGCAGACTGAGAAATATGATTGTTTGGTATATTGAGAAATATACACTTAAAAAGGAATCATGTTGGGGTGACCTTGAGGCTACGGTCTGAGTAATGTAGCTTATGATCTATGTGGGAGAAATATACTTGTATTGTAGATGATATAATTTATAAAGATCTTATGACTGCTCACTTATGATCTAGATGATCGAAGTATTATGTCTGCGGGGACACGAGCTGTGCATAGGCGCTGTATAGGGCTCTCTAGCATTTGATTGACAAGAGGGATATAAAAGGAATGATTGTCGTCCCGTGCAGACAATCCCATGAATAAGTCAGTTTGTGACGAAACATGTTGGCTGTACGGCAATCACCACAAGTGACGTGTGACACTTGAAGCCGAACTAGGAAGTGGTGATTCGATACTGTGACCAGACACTGAGGAGGGGGTGAGAGATACAATATAACGCCTGCTCACCTCGGGTCCGCCGTGACCACAGTCCAACACTGTTATCCATTAGAAATGCTTGCTGTGATTCTGAGATTTTGCTGGCTTTGGATTTTGTGAAATGTGTAAAGGTTGAAGATTTGAAGTGTTCGCAATAAACTGGTTTATACTTTTTTACACTATTGGAGCACCTTTTTTATTTCACATGTGGAGTGATCCTCGCATACACATTTGGATATCGGATTGTCGTTTTAACCCCTTCTGTGTGGTTGAAAGTGCAGGCATTGGGAGTCGGTGAGTGCATTTCTTAAGCGAGTGGGAGTCACTAACACTTTGGTGTGGTGGATGGATTAAGAAGACACTATAAGTCAAGGACATTTAGACAATAACTTTATGGACTTTTTGTTTATATTATGGTATATTCATTCACGTATGAGATTCACTTGTCACAGGGTGATTCAATTGTCTATTCATCATATCGTTTTTCACAGTTTTGTTGAACAGTTATTTTTGTTATATTCAATCGCCACTGTTTTTTTCTTTTTATCACTGTATACGGCATTTACTGGCAGAAAAAAAAAAATGTTTTACTATCCAAAGTTAAAACAACAAAAGGGCAGAAGATTCAATAGATGGAAAGTTGAAAAAAATAACTGAAGGTCCGCTTTAAAAACAAACAATTATTTTGCCCGTGGGACTTTAAAGAAGGCATGAACAAATAACTGGATTATACATATGAGCAATACATCAAATTTTGATTGCATACATTAGAAAGTTAAAATAGCAAGCTGGTTCTTTTGTCTGACATACATCAGCATAAGGTATACAAATCTTAAGAAGTTACCATGAAATATTACAATAAATAAACAAATCTATCGAAAGGATGAATTCATGCGTTTTGCAAATATTGTCTTCACTTCCATTTTCAGGAGTAGATGTTTTCCACATAAAATTTGTGAACTACAAAATTTTCAAATTTTCAAATTACAAAACTCCCCTAAAATAAAGAGGGAAATATGTTTTTGAATCCAGCTACCCTGGATGCACATCTGCAAATAGTATACATTGAGACACTTGCTCTCCTTCTATACTTGGTGGTAATCCACTGCACCTAGTTAATATACACTTTATTTTACCCTTTTTTTTTTCTTTTGCTTGATAGGGTTATTTCTTTGCTTTTGTTAGGATTCTGGTCTTTCATTCCTCATCCATGCACTGCCATGTGCCCCATTGGTTTGTCCTGTTGGAGTGTTAAGCCTCTTTCACACGGGCGGCTGTTCTGCCGCTGTTAAAAGCATGTTTTGTTGTTTGTTTGCGTTTATATGCGGCTGCATTGGAACATTCCTGCCATTTCTGATGTGCTTCCGGTTTTTCTTTCCTTGTTCCTGCTGCTATCCGCAGGAGAAATAGTACACTGCAATTACTTGCAGTTATGTGTAGATAGCTGCAATAAATCAGTCCTGGACACAATCAAATTTATTTTTTTCTAACCGCACAATACCCCATGTAACAAAACCGTTGCTAAATGCAGTGTGTGAATGGGGCCCATAGGAAAGCATTGTCCGAGTTTAGCTGCGGTAGATAACTTGATCTATCTGCAGCTAAAAGCTGAATTTTATCCCCCGTGTGAAAGGGGCCTTATGGGCTCCTTCCACAGCTCCCAGAACAGACACCTTGAGGTGGATATCAGTTGGAAGAGTCACTCTAGTGATTTTATATCAATCACCAGGCTGGTAAGTACTGCTTCATCAACCAATTAGTAGTTGAAGTAGCATTGTTTTCCCCCATTATTTTAGAGGAGTATTGCAATATAATTTAAAGTTTTGTTATTTTATAGTTCAGAGATTTCCTGTGGAAAGCATCTACTCCTGAGGACGTGAAGACAATATTCACGAAACGCGTAGTGTTAAAGGACGCATTCCCCTTTCAACAGAGTTGTTTATTAAATTGTAATATTCCATGGTACAACTATTTAAGATTTGTATACCTTATGTTGATGCATGTCAGACAAAAGAACCAGCTTGCTATTTTAACTTTCTAATGTATGCAATAAAAACTGTATGTATTGCTCAAAAAAAGTTAATGTACAATCCAGTTATATGTTCATGCCTCGTTTAAAGCCCCATGGCAAAATAATCATTGTATTTAATTTTTGTAGACTTGAACCTCCAAGCTTTGCAGGCAGATTGGGAGCCAGACTTTGTGTAATTTTTTCCAAATCATTTGGCGGAGAGGGGATTATGGTGTGGGGTTGTTTTTCAGGGTATGGGCTTGACTCCCTAAGGTTCAGTTAAGGGAACTCTTAAGGCATCAGCATACCAAGATATTTTGGACAAATTTCATGTTCCCATAAAGACATAGATGAGCGAGTTTGGAGTGGAGGAAATTTACTGGCCTGCAAAGAGACCTGACCTCAACCCGATAGAACACCTTTGGGATGAATTAGAGCGGAGACTGCGAGCCAGGCCTTCTCGTCCAACATTAGTGCCTGACCTCACAAATGTGCTTCTGGAAGAATGGTCAAAACATTCCCATAGGCACACTCCTAAACATTGTGGACAGCATTCCCAGACGAGTTGAAGTTGTTATAGCTGCAAAGGGTGGACCAACTCAATATTGAACCCTACGGACTAAGACGCCATTAAAGTTCATGTGCGTGTAAAGGCAGGTGTCCCAAAACTTTTGAATAATAGATATATGTGTGTGTGTATATATTATATATATATATATATATATATATATATATATAATCTCTCTCTCTCTCTCTCTCTCTCTCTCTATATATATATATATATATATATACCGTATTTATCGGCGTATAACACGCGCCGGCGTATAACACGCACCCCAAGTTTAGGAGGGAATTTTAAGGAAAAAAACTTTTAGGAGGGAAGTTTAAGGAAAAAAACTTACATTTAAATGCCCATCAATGCAGCATTATCGTGTCCATCTGCAGCCTTGCCCCAGTGTCCAGTGCAGCTTTGCCCCAGTGCAGCCTTGTCAGTGCAGCCTTGTCAGTGCAGCCTTGCCCCAGTGCAGCCTTGTCAGTGCAGCCTTGCCCCAGTGCAGCCTTGTCAGTGAAGCCTTGCCCCAGTGCAGCCTTGTCAGTGAAGCCTTGCCCCAGTGCAGCCTTGTCAGTGCAGCCTTGCCCCAGTGCAGCCTTGCCAGTGCAGCCTTGCCCCAGTGCAGCCTTGCCCCAGTGCAGCCTTGCCCCAGTTCAGCCTTGTCAGTGCAGCCTTGCCCCAGTGCAGCCTTGTCAGTGCAGCCTTGCCCCAGTGCAGCCTTGCCCCAGTGCAGCCTTGCCCCAGTGCAGCCTTGCCCCAGTGCAGCCTTGCCCCAGTGCAGCCTTGCCCCAGTGGTCCGTGCAGCCTTGTCGCCGCCGACATACAAAAGTTTAGTTTGGATTTAAATATGGCGCCGCGGAGTTCGGAGGGACTCGGCGGCGCTCGTTCAGCTGAACGAGCACCGCCGAGGACACAGTGACTGGGCGGAGCCAAGATACACATAGCCGAGGGTTCTCGGCTCTTCTCGGCACCGTTCACAGTCACGCCCAGTCCCCATGATGGACATAACACAGGTCCAATGGCGGGACTGGGTGTGACTGTGAACGGCGCCGAGAATAGCCGAGAACCCTCGGCTATGTGTATCTCGGCTCCGCCCAGTCACTGTGTCCTCGGCGGCGCTCGTTCAGCTGAACGAGCGCCGCCGAGTCCCTCCGAACTCCGCGGCACCATATTTAAAAATACACGCTATGTGAATGTCGGCTCCGACAGATCACAAAATAGCGGGGATCGGCGTATAACACGCACCCACGATTTTCCCCTGATTTTAAGGGGAAAATACGGGATAGATAGATAGATATATATATATATATATCTCTATATAGATCTATATATCTCAGAGATATATATATATAGAGATAGATAGATATCTATATATATCTATATATCTATATATATATATATATATATATATATCTATATATCTATATATCTATATATATATATATATATATATATATATATATATATATATATATATATATATATATATATATATATATATATCTATATATCTATCTATCTATCTCACAGGTAAAAAGCTAGCACAAAAGGTTAAATACTGTACTTCTCATCAGAGCTAAATAACGAAAGTCCATCCTCCTAGGACACTAGCAAAAAAGAATGCATGCTGGGAAAAGGTGGAGTTATCTAAATTACCTACAGATTTCTTTTTTTACCTACCAATGTAATGTACAAATCCTCTCCTAGGCAGTAATATAACCAGACAGCATCTGAATTCCTGTGTCCCTCAATGGATGAGAAAGAAAGACATACATATCTACTTCAAGCATAGCGAGTTTCCAGAAAAAAAAAGAGAAAAACACATTAAAAAACAGGATAAACCAGATAGCAACATAAAAACTTTTAATTTTAACATTCATTTGTAATAATTTACAAACATCAAAACTATATTGAAATCTTTTTCTTTGCAATTACAAATGAAAACCTTCTGAGAACTAGTTTGGAAAACAAACAAATGGGGGAAAGCACTGGTGACTTCTGCACCTCACACAAAGCCACAATGAAAGCATCATTCTTGGTCACAGCTGGATTCCCCAATTATGCTGTACTATATTATGGGGAACCCACTGGGGGAGGGTAACACCACCATCTAGCTTTTTCAGGGTGAGATATTTGAGCAGAACTGGGAACTGGTTGGAAAAAAAAATTGATTATATATATAATAACTGCTGGACGCCTGAAAAACATAAGAAGCCAGCATATGCTTCAACTTGCCTGCAAGCATGCAAAACATTCAAAAACTGGTTTTCAGGAGGAGTTGTCTTTGAAACATTAATTTGAAATATTTAAAAGAGGATCTGTCACTGAACACAAACTCTCACAGCAATTGTACAGCCTACACTCCAAGAAAAGCTAAACTGAAAAGAATGTCCAACTCCTCCCTGGAAAGTTGTGGCTACAGAATGCCCAACCCTACAATCCAACACATCCCTATTCCGGATGACATAGAACTGAAGAAACTGTACGCTCTAAGCAACTTCTACCCACCGCCACTATAATGCCAGATGCAAAAAGAAAAAAAAACAAAATAAAGGGAAAGAACCACCACACACTGGATGAAGCAGAAACTTCCACGTTTATTGTAGCATATCCACAAACATGGCAATGACAGTCCCTGATGTAGTACTGCCCCTCCAATGCGTTTCACCCAATTAGGGCTTAATCGTAGTTAATCGAAAACATCCCCATTCTGATTTCACTATTGGCAAATATAATGGGATAACAAGACTTCAAAATGGTACCAATATATTCACTAAGGAAATATAAAAAAAAAAAAAAAAGTCTATAGATTTTTTTTTTTATTTAAAATACCTTAAAAACACACTTAGGCCCCTATCACATGAGACATCCCATTGAGTCCGGCTGTTGGTTTTTCAGTCGGACCGTCCATTCACCTCTATGGAACGCTTTATGTAAACGGACTTGTGTCCATTTACACCCATCTACCTTCGGGTCCGACCAAGCAAAAAAAAAAAAAAAAAAAATCCATTCCCCTCCAGCTGGCCAGATCAGACTGGAGGGCAGCCAGGTGTAAATGGACAGGTGGTTTATTTACATCCAGCTGCTCCCAAAGGAGAGTGGTCTGTGTCCATTCAGCATAAGCACAGTGGGCACAGACATGTCATCCGCCTACTCTGCTCAGTTCAGCGGACAGATTCCCTGTTAACAGAAACAGATGCTGCTCAGGTGAAAGGGGCCTTATAATAATACTAAAACGACATTCAGTGCCATTACAAAAAGATATTCTTGTTACATAATTCAAGATAAGAAAAATAATTGAAAAAAGAAAAAAAAACACCCCACACACTAAGGGCCTATTCACACCAGTGGGCGCATTATGTCGCATAACTCATGTGCATTATGCACATGCGCTGCAGTGCATTGTTACAATGCATCACAGTGCTTTTTTTTTTTTTAAATTACATTTATTGAACTCTGTGTGTTGAAGTGTATTGCGATGCATTGCAACACACTGAATTGCAATAAAATGTGTGACTGCATAATTTTATTGCAATGCACAACAATGCAGTACACAATGTGTATTGGGGGTTTCCACAACACACAGGCGTGAGGCCAACCTCGAGATTAAGTATGAGCTCCGGCGTGTTCGCACGTGCCGAGCCCGCCAGTAAGTTGGCACGGCGCTGCGCTAATCACAGGCAGTGAGACATTTCCCGATCTCTGCAGCCGCACATCTGGAAAATGTCTCACTGCCTGTGATTAGCGCAACGCCGTGTCGACTTCCTGGCGGGCTCGGCACGTGGAGTGTGCAAACACGCTGGAGCTCATCCTTACTTGATATTTTTAGCACAAGTTGCTCATTACAGTTTTACGTCCCTTTTAATGCTATCCTTTCGCAAAAAAAACACAATAAAGTTTACTAAATATTTGTTATTTTTTTAAGATTTAGTAGGAATTGTGTAAGTTATGTTGTGCTTGTGGGCTAAAAATTATTTTTAGTGTATTTTTTAAATCAAAATATTGTCTTGGGCGTTTTTCTGACAGGTTTCAGGGGTGCTGCAGGTGGCCTACAAGTATGGAAATTGTAGTAAGGAAAATTTTTCAAAACTGCATAGTGTATTTTAACCTACTGGGGCCCCTTAACTGCACGTCTGTTTTATGCAAAAGGTGAACTTGGCTTTTAATAACGTCTTTTTATGAATATATTGTTATATTGGTACCTTTAAAGTCCCATTTTACCAATAAACTTGTCAATAGTAAAATCAAATTGTGGCAGTGAAACCTCTTTTGCAGTCCAATATTATCATTCAAGCGAACGTCCCTATCCTGGGCCTGTTCCCTAGCAGTCATATTTAGCTGTCCCTGACGGAAATCAACCTGAGAAAAGTCTTCTATGGACGTACCCTAAAAGTTGGCAAATCAGTGATAACCCAAATGATGATATAAAACCTAGTGCAATAATACATAACTATCTGAAACCTGGTATGTAACCGCAGCTCTGCCCATCAAAAGGTTAGGTGCCAGAGATTGATAAAGAAGACAGTTAATGTTACATAATTGGAACACCATAAAATGTGCAAATAGTGAGTGCTGATGACTGAGCATGCCTCACGATTCACAAAGATGCACCAGGTAAAATATTCTCACCTAAAGAAAAACTCCACTTTTGTTTAAGCTGAACTCAGGGATATGTGAATATTGCCCAAATATAAGTGTCCCGTGTGTTCCTGCATGAATCCTGGTGTGCTTTGTGTATTTCTTTCAGATCTGTGCAGTAACCCAGTGTGAAGCCTACCCTGTAATAAAGACCGGTCACTGCTGCTCGCTTCCCTTGTGCAGGGTGACTGGTCCTCTCTCCACTCCCCTCTGCAGTTTACTGCAGGCAGCCTGTAGTGGGTGGTGCTTGCTGGGTCTCTCCCACAGTTCTATGCACAGCATAGTGATGATGTCACTAACACCTTTACAAAGGGTTATATCTGGCTTTGCAAGCATTTGGTGCACATAAAGTAGATTTATTCTATGTATTAAAATAAAAAAAGTTTGCCTGGAGTTCAGCTTTAAATCAAGATGAATCCAGCCATTTTGAAAGGGAACCTGCCTATCCTAAATTGTTAAATCTTCATATCAAAATTCTGTGCTCCTGTGGAGCCCCTTGGATCCTAGGCAGCAAACGGGGTCTTGACTTCTGCCTAAGTTATGGTTAAAGCAGAACTCCAGTTTCCCTCACCTCCCTGGAGCCATCTTGAATCTATTTAGATAAAAAAAATCCCACAAAGATACTATTTTCTTGCAATCTTCAGACTAGTCTTCTGAGATCATGGGCCCTTCCTCTTATTGCTCCAACAGGTGGTCTATCCCTCTCAACATAATGTGCACGTTCCACCAGGAGTACTGTAAATCCAACTTATACAATGAAACACCCTCAGGAGGGGGTTGGATAAAGCTAGGTGTCACTGAACTTGTGCAGCACTTGATGTCTCATTTGAAAGTCTGCATGGCGGGGGGATAGGGCAAGCATTACTGAAGCCGCTGCTTTTGTCATACACCGTGGAAGGCGTCATATTTGGAGTTCCACTTTAAGCTAGTGTCAGTGAGTGGGAGGCTTGTCAGCATTGCCAATAACCCCCCCCCCCCCCCTCATCGTGTCTACCGAAGCAGACATGTGCAACTGCCAAGATTGGCAACACTGCAGTGCGTTCATTGCACACCTAGAACGTTGTCACTCTCATAGAGGAAGACCTCAGGACATGCAGGATCACCAAGTGTTTTTTTGTAAGCTCAACACTAAAAGCCTCTGCACAGTAAGCCCAGTTTACCATACTGCTGCTTTTAATGGCAATCTTATAAAAGGTTTTCTTCATGCTGTTAAACAACCTTAGCCTAAGTTACCATAACCTTCTCTGGTTGTTCCATTATGCTGGTCAACAAGCCAAGTCCATATTCAATGGAAGCCATAGAGGGAGGTTTACTAAAACTAGAGCACTCAGAATCTAGTGCAGCTGTGTAAAGTAACCAGTTTCTAACTCCAGCTTTTTAAAGAAGGGCTCGTTTACACTTGCTCAAAATACTGACGCTTATCAAGCGCGCCTATAGCGTTAATAGGAGAGTTTGATAAGCTTTTAATGATGGGTAAAAAAGTTCCCCCAAAAGTTTTTAATGCACACGTTCCTGAAGAAGTGGCTGTATGTATAAATGAGTGTTGAAGCAACCACCGGCTGGAATCGTGAGCAAATCAGAGCGAGAAACGTCACCAGCACACCATAGGTCTCCAAAAATGGCTACAGGTGAATGAATTGCATGTATGAACTTCTTGGGTTAATTTCTTTCAGTAATAGTTTATTATAGCAGCAGCTCATTCATTTTTTGTTTTAAAGTGTCATTTGTCCATAAGCCCCGGATCTGCTGACTGTTTGCTTTTAATTGACAAATCTGATTTTACTACCAGCACACAAGCCCCGATGAAGGGGAAGTTTTGAGCCACCAAAATGTCATGAATTTTTAACTACACATTGTGAAAAATAAAATTGTACCTGGAATTAATCAATTTCTGTGGCGCATTCTTTTATTGCTCTATAGACTACTCCAGGGACCCTATGTGATACTGCTGTTGACAGAGAGCTGCCTCTAAAGCCCAATACACACCATTAGATTTTCTGCAGATTTTTGTCTTCAGATTTACCAAAACCATGTAGTGCAAGGGCCTGCCTGATTGCATACAAATTGAAACTCTTAAGGTTTGACCGCATTTTATATGGTTTTGGTAAATCTGAAGACAAAAATCTGAATAAAATTTAATAGTGTGTATGGGGTCTTAAGAGTTAGATTTTGATTCCTGATTTTGGTCTTTTCTGGGATCCAGCTCTCAACCAATACATACATTCTTCATTTTTTTTTTTTTTTTTGAAGAAGGTCTCAGGCTGGGTCCACACTGCCACGACCGGAAAATTCCTCGACTTTGCCATGCGGCTTACTTGCGACTTCATGAACAGAAGTCATGATGAAGTTGCCCCAAAGTAGTGCAAAGTTTTTCTAAGTTGCCGTGACTTGAGTCTCACAGATTAGAACAGTTCCATTGCATAATGGGGTGTGACTTGTAATGTGCCTTTGAAGTCTCAAGTTGCATGACAAGTCGTGGCGGTGTGAACTGAGCCTGTGTTTCATTCTGTTTGGGACAGGGTGGGGGAGCTCTATTTTTTAACACTCTAGAAAGTGCCAACGTTGCTGTAGGATTGCCACAAAGATATCTGTCAAATAAAGTTTCATTGCTGCAGCAGGCAAAGTTTCTGTAACTACTCATAAAATAAAGAAAATCTGCCTGCCTTAAATTTTCAAAAAATAGCACGTGGCAACAGGATCCTCTTCAATTAGATCTTTCCCTTTCCATTCATTGCAGCCAGATAGTATTTCTACAGTTATCCAAAAGTTTTACATTTCTCTTTATTGTGACCAAGCAAAAGACTTCAGTCTGTAGGCAGGCTTTTCCAGAATAGCGTTTGAGAGAACACTTAAAAGTTTACCCACTGGGATGAATTGGAGGACCCTGGAAATGCCCTGATCTTTACTGCACTGGGAGCTCCATCTCTGGTGAGACACTTCCACATCCAAAAGCTGGGAGAGGGATCTGTCCATCTATGACCACACTACAAATGGTCTGGTATACAGGATTCTTCTTGGGTATGCGGTACCAAAGCTGGAGGTGTTCAGATTACGTGGGCTCAGTAAATATATGGAACATCAAATCACCCCAAAAATAAAATTATTGCACACAGACACTCATATCTTAGTCCGTCTGGGGTGGGGTTCCCCATTGGTAAGAGGGTCAAGGTCGACCAATGCCGATGTTACCAAATCCAAATCTGAAGCTTGAGCCTCCATCCCACATGTCACGTGATGACAGCACCGACTGCAAGGCTCGGGTGTACGCTGCCAAAAACAGACATTGTTGTTATCACAGGAGCTGCTTTAAAGATAATAGATCATCAATAATCTCTTAGATTGTAAGCTCCAATGAGTAGTACTTAACTGTACTGTCTCCCTCCATTTTGTAAAATGCTGTGCAAACTGTTGGTGTTATATAAATCCTGAATAAAATTATTATTATTTAATAATCAGCTTTTAAAAACGTTTGTTTTCTACATTTATACAGTTAAAAAACAGACAATTCTCCTCTCAACCGAAAAAGCAAATCAGCATGCTGAACAGTAATCGCTTTATAGTCATATGTATTATTAAAGTTGGAATTAAAAAAAAAAAAAATTGCGAACAGATGGGATTTGTAATGCACAAAAGACATACATGTTTCATCTGCATTTAAGTTGCTTAGCTGCCTGTCCACACTGTATACCGCGTTGCGTACGTACATGTGTGCGAGTGATGTTACCTAGGCACGGTCAATCAAAATGGCTGGGGATCGATACCTGGAAGTCACTGAGCTGAACAGGTCAGCAGCCGGCAGGGAGCTCTGGGACAATGCAGCACTGGAGAGAAGGCAAGTATAGCTCCGCTTTAACTTTTATTTTCTGAAATCACTTAGGCCTCTTGCACACGATACTCCTGTTTGAGCATCTATTTTTTCAGCCTTTTTTTGTATGTATTCACGCATATTTTTGTGCATATGCGTTCGTGCAATATCGCACACACTTATTTTCACGCTCACAAAAAATAATGGACATTTTCACGTATGAGGCGTAAATTACTGACCAAAAACGCAGGATTTTTGCTTTTTTTTTTACTGAAGAATACACAGAGCTTGTTTACGTGCCTGTGTGCATAGGCACATTACAATTAATGGGCTGTATTTTAGCTCAGTAGAAAAATAAGCTGTAGTGAGCTTTTTCAAGTTGCAGTGTGCAAGAGGCCTAATTCTTTTATTTTTTGCACCTCCTCACTTTTCCAAGACGCTGGTGATGTCATCAATGACGTCCAGCTGCAACCCAAGAAGGCTACATCACTGATGCCTTCCAGTGACTTACTGAGTGTAAAAATTTCAAAAATGCCTGAACCTATGATAAAATGTGAACTAAAAAGAGGCAGCTCTGGATTTTGCGTGTGCACCTTATCACAATTTGTTATTTTTTTTTTACACCTTGGCTTCAGCAACAGGAGTCTCTGGTGGTGTAACGACCCACACATTGCTAAACAGGTAAACCTTAACAAACCGTGCCATATGCCAAGTCTAATCAGTGCATTTACCCACATTTGACCTGGTATCAGCCTTGTGCAGTCTCTATATAGCAGAGCTCAGACAGAGAGAGGGGCAGGACTGGCAGCCAATCGGGTGTCCTGCAATCAATCTGACCAGAAACATGCTGATAGAAGATAGCACAGCCAGTAGAATGATAACCTTATCACCCTACTGCAGCTTTTTTGCTGTCAAGACAGCAGACTGGGGGAGGAGAAATAACACACATATGTTTCCCCCTACAGCAGTGGTTCTCAACCTCAGTCCTCAAGTACCCCAAACATGCCATGTTTGCAGGTTTTCCTTTATCTTGCAGAGGTGCTTTAAATCAGAGTCAATCGCTTGGTATTTTGGACAGCCATTTTATCTAAGTGACATTCCCAAAACATGGCCTGTTGGCCCTACAGTACATAACTATAACAGAGAATGTTGTGTCATCCCAATGGCTGTGTAGTATGGAAGTCTTAGAACTGAATGCACAGATACAAATCCTTTGGCAGGTAATGAGGCATCCTTAATTTCAATTTAGCCATTTTCCTGGAGGTTAGCCTTTATGCAAGTCTTTCATTCTGCTGAATGAAAACAAATGGGTGCATACAATTTCTGGGTGGCTTATCCTGCAATTTACTCCAACAAACAGATGCAAAAAGTCAAATTGTATGTAATATGGTACAATTCTGAACATGTCTTTACTAAACCTGCATGATTGCGTCCCTTAGAAACAAATCTGACAATGGCTCCCAATAACTATACCCACAACTGCAGTCTGAAAACAACAGTCTTGCTATTTGTCACTTAAGGCTCCTTTCACAATAATGTATCTCCGAAGTCGCACCACGTTCAGTGCAACTTTTGGTGCGATTTTGATTTGACTTTACATTCCATGGATCAAAGTCGCATCAAAAGTTACACCATATTAGTGCTTTTCTAAGTCACAGTGATTTGAACGAGTGCCATTGAAAAAAAGAATGGTGTGCGATTTGTCATTGATTTGACTTCAAAGTCGCATGACAAATCACACACGTGCGAATGGACTAAAGATTTACATGGTGGGTTCTGATAAAAATAGTTAAAATCCTGCACCTGCCCATAGTAAGTCATCCGGTGTTTAATACTCCCTACCTGAGCTAACCATAATCTGGCAGCTGGAATCTGACTTCTTGCTAAAAGGCAGCAAGGACCATCAGCGCACCATACCTTTGGGGTTCTTGTAGAAAATACAGTTATTGGCACAGGTGTCTGGATGAGCGTCCCAGAAATCTGAACCGCAGCAACACAACGGTGGCAATTCGACATTATGCAGCAGCATCTTGTCCTTCATTTGAGCCCGCAGAGCTTCAACGTAGCTGGAATATCAATATCAACAATCTTTTGACTTAGATAAATGCAACATTATTACAGCTGAATACACTTTAGCTCACTCCAGTAGTACCGATTTGCTAATTAAAAAATAATTCACACGGCGCAGATCTACATGACTTCTCCAGACCATAGGTATGCTCCTCCGTTACCCTTACCTACTCCCTACCTTCCCTCCCCCTCCTCCCTTATTCCCTCTCTTATTGTTTATTTCTTCTCCTCTTTTCTCCATTTACTGGTTTTGGTTCTTTT
The DNA here is from genome assembly GCA_037952835.1 of Lithobates septentrionalis. Lineage (NCBI taxonomy): Eukaryota > Metazoa > Chordata > Amphibia > Anura > Ranidae > Lithobates > Lithobates septentrionalis. Next base: position 120,025 of record JBBDGP010003975.1, on the reverse strand, counting down.
ACTACCACATGATTCCTGGATTTCAGGTTATAACATAATAGTTACTTGCTACAATGTCCAGACTTAAGATTGCAACAGTTCGCTTAGAAAACGGAGATCCCTCTCCCCCTTTCTTTTTGGGGAGGGTGACTACGTGTTTCTCCTCCTGGGCTGGAGGACTAAGGGGGGACACTCTATGTGGATTTGGGGATCTGGGTGAGGTTGATGGAGGCATATTGCCCCCCTCTACCCGGATTGCTGGCGGGGGTTGGCGTCTCCCTGCCTTCCTGAGCAGTCAGCACCTAAGGTGGGCTGAGTCAGTCACCGGACTGAACTCTCCCCCCGTGGTCATTCCAAATTTATTATGAGGACTAATGACTACTAATTGTGCTATTATTCTGTACATGGACTGGTCATCTGCAATAACCTGTCTCAATGTAGAATTCTTATGTGTTTTGTGCTATAAGTCTTTGTTGTGTGTAGCCTTTTACTAAAAATGTTGCTAAAGATTTTACAAAAAAAAAAAAAAATTCACACCATAGGCGTCTTCCTGTCCCCCAATGGACAAAGTGCACGCAGAACTTTGTTCGGTTTTGATAGGTGCTGTGGATGAACAACTAGCATGGATGACAGCACACCCATCGTCCCCTACTGCTGTTGGACCACACAGTTCAGTCAGAGACAAATACATCACTGTGATTAACAGTGTCCATTTTCCTCAGCACGCATGCGCCGGAGACTAGCACTGCCCCTGATCAAGGGAACATGTCAGCACAAACATTTATTTATAGTGTAGTGTCACTCATGCAGTGGGAGAGAGAGCGCATGTCAGCAAGATGGAGGGGGTGTGATCGGCACATACAAAGATCCATAGCATGGTGTCATTCATGCAGGGAAGATCCAAGTACAGTTTCCTATGGGCAGCTTCTCTAAACCGTCTGATGAATAACTGATGTCTACACACCTGACAAGCATGCTCAGACATTCCAAGGGGGCGGCAGCGACTGGGCACTGCTAGAGGATGGAAATACCCACAAATCAGGCTTTAGGGTTGGAGCTCACACCCAATTATAACAGATGTGGTTTTCTTCATAATCGTTTAGCTTTTTTTTTCTCAAGTGCAGATTTTGGTTTAAACATGAATCACCATACCAGTAGGCAAGATTTTGTTATTGATGAGAGTTCTTCCTTAACCTGCCTTGAATCACTTTGCAGGAATACAAAAAAAACAGACTCATCGGTACTTGGATTAGGTCTCTTTTTAAATAAATAGCTCCCTTTTTGTTCTCAGGGGATAACTCACAGAATCCCAGAGTTCTGACAAAGAAAACTTTTGCTGCCATGTAACTGGGTATATAAATAATGTAGACACTTTTTATAAAATCCCCCAATGACAATTAGTGATGATATGAAATATACCGGTTATATTCTCTTGTTTTCTGTGCCCTCTCTCGATGCTCCAAATTCCTCTCTTGCTCCTTCATTAACTCCACCTCAAAGGTCTGATTTTCCAGGCCGGGCTGAGCTGTGGTGCGAAGTCTCTCCTCCTCTATTAGGCGCTCAGTCTCTCGCTCTCTTTTCATTCTGAAATAGAAAAAGAAGAAAAGATGTTTTTTTTTCCCCCCACCAGCCCTACAATTTGGGGGATTTATTAATACAAAATCACAAACTCCTGGCCCACTACTCCTACCTACAGCTCGATCCACCTTTAAAACCAAACTACAACCTCAAAAAAAAAAAAAAAAATTTATAATGCCTACCCCCCAAGTAATCTGTTAAAAAAAAATTACCTGAAATTGAGGCCAACAGTTATCAAGCTCCTGACCCTCCCTCCTTCTCACAACCCCATTTCAACAACCTGAAGCAAGCTTTAATAAAAAAAAAAAAAAATCATGTGATGCCACAACTTGAGCTCTGATCTCTAGTATTGTCTCGGTACAGTTGGTGGGGACTATGTGACCTTGCACGTCGCTCACATCACACCACAATAAAAATATATCCCCCCCATAAATGTTTGAGGTTGTAGTTGCACCACTGGGTGATTCTCTGGGCAGTGTCAGGGGAGTTATTCTTTACTCTGTTACCAACCTCATTTCTGTAACCCACTTTCACCACTTTCACTGGCAGGCTTTTCTTTTCTGACTGGACAGGCAAATCTGGCAGCAAAAAATGTGGAGGAGCCACAGTCACTGTAAGAGACACCACCACAGTAAAGCCCAGTATACAAGGCCCAAATCCCGGGCGGCACTGCCGGTTCAATTGAACCCTGGCCGACATTTGGTCTGTGTGTACTGTAGTCGGCCTTTTCGAAGGGGCATGACCGAAAAAGGTCTGCCGATCGGCGCTCTCAGCCGGCTGTCACCCTGTCAGAACACCAAGGGAGATGGCTGTACTAACATCTGATAGTTAGTACAGCAGCTACTCTTGAACTGTTAGGGTTTTTTTTATTTTGTTAAGCCCTACTGTGTTAAAAAAAATAAATAAATAAAAAACCCACCCTACTACTGTGTACTAGGCTTTAGGAACGCTGTAATGCACAGATGGGCGGATCTGGCCGATTCATAGATGGGTGGGGCTGGCTAGTGAGGCAACAAGAACCGCTTACATAGTAATAGAAACCTCCACAGTTAGGGTTATGATGGAACACAGATGGGTGGAGCTGGCCTGTGAGAGGCAGGAAAAAGTTCAGTCTCTGTACTAGATGCCCCACTACAATGGCATGGTTATATCCACACAAGAATGCAGAGACTACATGAGGGCAGAGGGAACTGGTCGCCCAGCAGATCATACGCAGGGAAAGTGTCTGGTCCCCTGCAAAAGGAAAGAAGGATGGAAAAGCCTTTGAAATTGGAATCAGAAATGATTTGTGAGAAACGCTTCAGAGGATGCAGGTGTTCTGCCAAAAACTGTCCCCCCATCAGATAGTGTCCGCTCCGTACTGCGCAGGCGCCGCACTTGCGCAGTAAGGAGGAGAAAGGAGACGCCGAAAGTCTCCGAAGAACAACAGCTGAGGAAGAAATATAAACGGCGCCTGCGCAATGCCTGTTGCATTCAGTCACAGGCTCCCGCACGCTCCCGATGCTCGAGGGGGTGGGTTTAGAAAATGTTAATATGTTTGCGGGGTGTGTTTAGGGAATTGAAGGGTGGGTTTATCAATGTTTATGGGCGTGTTTGCTGTACATATTTAAGGAGCGAACACATACAATTAGGCAGACTATCAGTGCGGAATTTGGATGTTTTGTTGCAGAATTATAGCAGAACCCTCCTATTTCAACACTTTTGTAAGTACACTGTTATGATTATATGTTATTCCCCTTCAGGGCTGTCTGTCTACAGGGCATGTGTTCTATGGATGATTATATTAACCATTGAAAATGTATGTTAAGTTCTGTGGTGGCTATCTGTCTACAGGGCTTGTATTCTATGGATGGATGATAAAGCATGGACACGTATTTACAGTTGAATAGTTTTGCTAAGTTCTGTGGTGGAGAACATGTATATTGCACAAAGTGTCTGCCATGTGCAAGGGGGGGGGGGGGACGCAATACAATGGCAAAGATGTATGATGTGTATTGCGGTAATTGCCCATTATGCTTCGATTTTATTCCCATGTAGGGATGTCTGTGTACAGGGCATGTATTATATGGATAGATCACATCTTCTCACCCCCCCCCCCCACATGGCAGACACTTTGTGCAATATACATGTTCTCCACCACAGAACTTAGCAAAACTATTCAACTGTAAATACGTGTCCATGCTTTATCATCCATCCATAGAATACAAGCCCTGTAGACAGATAGCCACCACAGAACTTACCGTACATACAAAATGGCAGCCATGGGGGGAGGGGGGGGATGGGAAGATGTGTATTGGCATGGGGGGGGGGGATGGGAAGATGTGTGTTGGCATGGGGGGGGGGGATGGGAAGATGTGTGTTGGCATGGGGGGGGGATGGGAAGATGTGTGTTGGCATGGGGGGATGGATGGATGATAAAGCATGGACACGTATTTACAGTTGAATAGTTTTGCTAAGTTCTGTGGTGGAGAACATGTATATTGCACAAAGTGTCTGCCATGTGCGGGGGGGGGGGGGGGACGCAATACAATGGCAAAGATGTATGACGTGTATTGCGGTAATTGCCCATTATGCTTCGATTTTATTCCCATGTAGGGCTGTCTGTGTACAGGGCATGTATTATATGGATAGATCACATCTTCTCACCCCCCCCCCCCCCCCCCACATGGCAGACACTTTGTGCAATATACATGTTCTCCACCACAGAACTTAGCAAAACTATTCAACTGTAAATACGTGTCCATGCTTTATCATCCATCCATAGAATACAAGCCCTGTAGACAGATAGCCACCACAGAACTTACCGTACATACAAAATGGCAGCCATGGGGGAGGGAAGATGTGTATTGGCATGGGGGGGGGGATGGGAAGATGTGTGTTGGCATGGGGGGGGGGGTGGGAAGATGTGTGTTGGCATGGGGGGGATGGGAAGATGTGTGTTGGCATGGGGGGATGGATGGATGATAAAGCATGGACACGTATTTACAGTTGAATAGTTTTGCTAAGTTCTGTGGTGGAGAACATGTATATTGCACAAAGTGTCTGCCATGTGCGGGGGGGGGGGGGGGGACGCAATACAATGGCAAAGATGTATGATGTGTATTGCGGTAATTGCCCATTATGCTTCGATTTTATTCCCATGTAGGGCTGTCTGTGTACAGGGCATGTATTATATGGATAGATCACATCTTCTCACCCCCCCCCCCCCCACATGGCAGACACTTTGTGCAATATACATGTTCTCCACCACAGAACTTAGCAAAACTATTCAACTGTAAATACGTGTCCATGCTTTATCATCCATCCATAGAATACAAGCCCTGTAGACAGATAGCCACCACAGAACTTACCGTACATACAAAATGGCAGCCATGGGGGGAGGGAAGATGTGTATTGGCATGGGGGGGGGATGGGAAGATGTGTGTTGGCATGGGGGGGGGGATGGGAAGATGTGTGTTGGCATGGGGGGATGGATGGATGATAAAGCATGGACACGTATTTACAGTTGAATAGTTTTGCTAAGTTCTGTGGTGGAGAACATGTATATTGCACAAAGTGTCTGCCATGTGCGGGGGGGGGGGGGACGCAATACAATGGCAAAGATGTATGATGTGTATTGCGGTAATTGCCCATTATGCTTCGATTTTATTCCCATGTAGGGCTGTCTGTGTACAGGGCATGTATTATATGGATAGATCACATCTTCTCACCCCCCCCCCCCACATGGCAGACACTTTGTGCAATATACATGTTCTCCACCACAGAACTTAGCAAAACTATTCAACTGTAAATACGTGTCCATGCTTTATCATCCATCCATAGAATACAAGCCCTGTAGACAGATAGCCACCACAGAACTTACCGTACATACAAAATGGCAGCCATGGGGGGAGGGAAGATGTGTATTGGCATGGGGGGGGGGATGGGAAGATGTGTGTTGGCATGGGGGGGGGGTGGGAAGATGTGTGTTGGCATGGGGGGATGGATGGATGATAAAGCATGGACACGTATTTACAGTTGAATAGTTTTGCTAAGTTCTGTGGTGGAGAACATGTATATTGCACAAAGTGTCTGCCATGTGCGGGGGGGGGGGGGGGGGGGACGCAATACAATGGCAAAGATGTATGATGTGTATTGCGGTAATTGCCCATTATGCTTCGATTTTATTCCCATGTAGGGCTGTCTGTGTACAGGGCATGTATTATATGGATAGATCACATCTTCTCACCCCCCCCCCCACATGGCAACACACATCTTCCCATCCCCCCACCATGCCAACACACATCTTCCCACCCCCCATGGCAACACACATCTCCCCCCCTCCCCGATGGCAGCCATTTTGTACCATACACATCTTCCCATCCCCCCCCCATGGCATCCATTTTTTACCGTACACATTTTCCCATCCTTGACACCCTCCCCCCACGGCAGCCATTTTGTGTCATACACATCTTCCCATCTTTCCCCCTCCCCCACCCCTATTGCAGCCATTTTGTGCCATACACATCCTCTCCACCACACATCTTCCCATCTTTCCCTCCTCCCCCCATGGCAGCCATTTTGTGCCATATACATCTTCCCTCCCCCTCCCCTCCCCCCATGGCAGTCAATCTGTGCAATACACTTTCACTCCCCCACACGTCTTTGGCATTGCGTCCTCCTCTCCCCCCACCACATATACAGCACGCGTGTATTATTGATGGATACAGCTGACATGTGGATGGATACAACTTACAATGACTGATATGTTTTGGATGGATGAGTGATGAACACAATGGCAGAGATGTCTAGGGTGGATATGGACATTTCTTGGCCAGGATGTTTAACCACTTCAATACCGGGCACTTAGACACCTTCCCACCCAGCCCAATTTTCAGCTTTCAGCGCTGTTGCAATTTGAATGACAATTGCGCGGTCATGCTACACTGTACCCAAACAATTTTTTGATCATTTTGTTCCCACAAATAGAGTTTTCTTTTGGTGGAATTTGATCACCTCCTGCGGTTGTTATTTTTTGCGCAACAAATAAAAAAAGACCGAAAATTTCGAAAAAAACAAGTTTTTCTTTGTTTCTGTTTAATATTTTTTTAAATAAGTACGCTTTCTCCTTCAATAATGGGCACTGATATAGCTGCACTGATGGGCACCGATGAGGTGGCACCAATGAGGTGGCACTGATGAGGTGGCACTAACGGGCACTGATGATGGGCACTGATAGGCGGCACTGATGGGCACTGATAGGTGGCACTGGTATGCGGCACTGATGAGCACTCATAGGTGGCACCGATGGGCACACATAGGCGGCACTGATGGGCACTCGTAGGTGGCATTGATTGGCATATATGGGTGGCACTGATGGGTACTTATGTGTGGCACAGATGGGCACTGATAGGTGGGCACAGATGGGCACTGACAGGTGGCACCGATGGGCAATGACTGGTGGCACAGATGGGCAATGACAGGTGGCACTGATATAGCATTGCTGAGCATATCATTGGCATAATAGTGCCAATCAGTGCCCATTTGTGGGCACTGATTGGCACAGATTGCGCACATGTGGATGGCCATGGGGTACATACCTGGCCATCCACGTTGCCCCTTCCCTGGTGGTCCTAGTGGCATCCCTGGTAGTCCAGTGGGGTGATCTGCGGGGGGGGGGGGCTGCGCTGATAAACAATCAGCGCAGACCCCCCCTGCCAGGAGAGCCGCCGATCGGCTCTCCTCTACTTGCGTCTGTCAGACGCGAGTGAGGAAGAGCCGATCAATGGCTCTTCCTATTGACAGCGTGATCAGCCGTGATTGGACACGGCTGATCACGTGGTAAAGAGCCTCCGCCGGAGGCTTTTTACCAAGATCAGTGTAGCGGTGTGTCAGATTGACACACCGCTCCACCGATCGCCGTGATGAGCGCCCCCCGGCATGTTATCCTGCTGGACGTCATATGACGCCCAGTCAGGATAACAGAACCACTTCCCAGACGTCAATCCGCTATAGGGTGGGCGGGAAGTGGTTAAAATTGCATCCATGTTCTCACGCGCACAGTACACATAAAACACACAGCTCTGTATGGGCCCCCAGAGGAAGACAAATAGAAGATATGCAGAATTTTTTTTTTTCCTTTATTTCAATAGGTATTAACAGAGTATATCTTACATGTTGTTTTTTTTTTTATATACAGATCATAGTAATGAGAGCACATATCAGTGTGTATATATATATATATATATATATATATATATATATATATATATATATATATATATATATATATATATATATATATATGGCCCCTATAGGTGTAGGCCTATTGGGGCCCTAAATAATATACACACACTGATATGTGCTCTCATTACTATGATCTGATTGTTGTGTTTTAATCAGTGTGGTGTGCCATTAATCTACAGTTTAAAGCATATAATATTTTTTATTTTTTTCCCTTCACAGGCTTTGCATTTGGTTTCGGTCACTTGCATTGCAGACCCGATCTATCAGACTCCCCGACTAGTGAGTATTATTTAAGACTGTACTGCTGTTTGAAACGTTGCGGGTCCATATAGCATATAATATACCTTTTATCTATGTATCCTTTTAATCTTTCTAAAATTATTTCCTTCACAGGCTTTGCATATGGTTTCGGTCAGTTGCATTGCAGTCCCGATCTATCAGACTCCCCGACTAGTGAGTATCATTTGATTACTGTCATGCTCTTTGCAACGTGGATGGTCCATATAGCATTTAATATACCTTTTTTATCTATGCATCTTCCCTTTTTTGTTATTTTTTTTTTATTTACAGGCTTTGCATTTGGTTTCGGTCAGTTGCATTGCAGTCCCGATCTATCAGACTCCCCGACTAGTGAGTATCATTTGATTACTGTCATGCTCTTTGCAACGTGGATGGTCCATATAGCATTTAATATACCTTTTTTATCTATGCATCTTCCCTTTTTTGTTATTTTTTTTTTATTTACAGGCTTTGCATTTGGTTTCGGTCAGTTGCATTGCAGTCCCGATCTATCAGACTCCCCGACTAGTGAGTATCATTTGATTACTGTCATGCTCTTTGCAACGTGGATGGTCCATATAGCATTTAATATACCTTTTTTATCTATGCATCTTCCCTTTTTTGTTATTTTTTTTTTATTTACAGGCTTTGCATTTGGTTTCGGTCAGTTGCATTGCAGTCCCGATTTATCAGACTCCAGCAACTAGTGAGTAATATCAGAATTAGTTTAATTTCTGAGGCGTGTATCATTTTTTTTATAAAGACCATTTTTAATAATGATAATTTATTATAGACTTAGTTTATTTACCAGCTGTTAAATGTTCTGTATATTTCCAATTTAGTGGCTGGAAAACATACTTGGCATTTGTTTTTTATTAAGATCTTCCCAAAATGTGTGCACAGGTTGTAATGTTTAACGTTATGTAATAGTGCTCTGCTATATTTTCAGGTATGGAGAACAAGTGGCAAGAGGTATATAATTACCTCGCTCAGGGAACGTACCCATCAGCGTATTCAAAAAATGAACAACGCGTTCTTCGGAGGTATGCCTCCAAATTTTCAATAAATGGTGAGTGTCATAAACGATAATGCACAACAACAGATTGTAGGATCGCTCTTTCATAAATGCATCTTTTAATGTCAATTTTGTTTTATAGAAGGAAAGCTCTTGTATGGCAATAGAATAGCCATTCAAAGTAAAGATGAGGCAAAGAGCATATTTCATCAATTTCACGCTTCCCCTATTGGCGGTCATACTGGCATTCTAAAAACGCGCTCTGCAGTGTGCTCCAGATTTTACTGGAATGCAATGACTGTACACATTGAGAAATGGGTATGCAATCTACTAAATTTGTTGTATTTATATACACATACACAAAAGCTGTACACATTTTTACAATTTGTTTTTCTTGAAGGTACAGGAATGTGAGCAGTGTCAGAAGGTGGGAAAACCATTGAAAGCAAGCCAACCATTGCAGTTTATTAAGGTAATTGTTGTTAAAGCTGTGTTATTTTTTAAACATAATAGATATGATGAGCGTCAACATGTATCATTCATTCATTTACAAAGAAATTATTCCATCCCATTAGGTGTCAAATGTGTGGGAACTCGTTGGCATCGACCTAACGGGACCTCTACCCAAAACTGTTAATGGAAATATATATATCCTCACGGCGACTGATTATTTTTCTAAGTGGGTGGAGGCGTTCCCACTAAAAACGAAAAGTGCTGCTGAAGTGGGACAACACCTTTGCTCTATGATATATAGACACGGATGTCCTAAAAGAATCCTGTCTGACCAAGGCAGAGAGTTTGTGAATCAAGTAGGTGTACTTCAAAAATAGCATAGTAGTAGAAATGATATAAGAGTTATGTTGCTACCTTCATTTTGTTTTAAACATGCTTCTTTTTACAGCTCAACAATGGGCTTTGTACGCTTCTGGGAATAGAAAGGAGTGTGACAGCAGCATACCATCCCCAAACAAATGGGCTTGATGAGAAAACTAACGACAACATAAAGCGGCAAGTTTAATTAGTATTTGGATTTACGTTTTATTACTGCATTCTTTTTCTTCCAATCAATTTGTGTTTGCATTCCACTGCTATTGCAAGTGGTTAAGCATAGAACATACTTTTCTTGAGTATGGGGCTCGTTGCATGAATGAATGTTTACTAGAGAGCGGTAAATGTGGTGTTAAGTAAACTTTTTTTTTTTTTTTTTTTTTAATCTTTTTTTGTTTCACTCTAGAGCTCTAATGAAAGTGGTCAACGATAAGCAGGATGATTGGGATATGTATTTGGAACCTACATTATTTTCTTTGCGTTCAAAAATACAAACCACCACGAAATTTTCCCCATTTCAATTGATGTATGGAAGGGAGGCAGTTTTCCCCGCCGAAGTTCCTGTTGAAATGCCGGTTAGTTATTGTACAACTGTGCAATTCTGTGCTCACATATGCAAACTTATCAATTTCTGTGGGGTAGAGGTGATTTAAGGCTGCATGGTTTATGTATAATTTTATAGGCTGTTCTCTTTCTAGACTTACAAAGTCAATATAGCTCTTGTTTTTTTGTTTTTTTTTTGGGTAAATCGCTTAAAATATATAGAAATTTCTTTTTGGTTTAGCTTTTACAGATCATTCTCCCGGATGAGACTAGTTATGTTTCTTTCATGGAGGAGAAGAAAGCTGCAATGGAGATAGTGAAAGCAGCCACAAAGGAAAATATTGCCAAGTCCCAGAACAGACAGAAAGAAGCCCATGATAAAAAAATACAGAAAAAGCATAAAAGCATAATTTATACTGTTGGGCAAAAGGTGATGGTGTTTAACATGAGGAAAAAAGGCAGGAAAGGTGGAAGGATAGAACCAGACTTCAACGGCCCTTTCACAATAGAGGCAATATCAGGGAAGCTTGTCACATTATTGAATGATGCTGGAGTTCCTCTAAAAAACAAATATAATGTTGACCACCTAAAGCCTTTCCTGACGACAAAAACTGAGGACAAGGAAGGTGATAATCAATCTACGAAGACGCCAAAAGGACACAGCAGTTCTAATACCGCTCAACAGAGACCTTCAGTCAAAAGTGATGCTGCAGAAGTACCAAAGGATAACATGATGATCACTATTCAGGTACAAGTGAACTCGATATCTGCATAAGATATATACAAAGATATCATTTTATGGTTATGTTTTCCCAAAATTTTGTCACTCTGTTTAACCTCCATGCAGTTATAAAAAATTTTTAATGGTTTATACATGTAATTGAATGGGAATGTTGAATTTTAAGCCCTCAATAGATACTTCATGGAAAGTCGAGCACACCATAGAAGAGAGAGGTAGTTTTATAAAGTTTGACCCCGTTGGTCATATGTTTGGCCATGCCCTGTTGGTATGGCCTTTTTTATTTGTGTGTAAAGTTGCCACTGTTTGGCATTGTTTTACTCCATTCTTTTGCTACTTGGACCTCTTTGGTGAATATTGGCATTGCCCTGTTGGTATTGCCTTTGCCATCATTTGCCCATTCCCGCATTTCCTAAAAATGTGTCATTACTTTTTATCCAGTCCTTAAAGATTTGCTAATCATGCTCATTTTTTACCATTGCCTACCCAGTTCAAGTGTTATGGCAGAGAGAAGACGAGACATCACAGGTAGTTGTTGTAGGGCCTTATCCGCTGTTTGTCTCCTCATTTAAAACGCTCCGTGCAACAAAGTGGCTGGTAGATGAGGTAAGAGACTACTTCAGAACAGTTGAAAATATATTCAAGCCAAATGTGTTCTTATTGTGAATTTCTTTTTGTTCAAATACAGGTAATTGACTCCTACCTACATCTCATTATTAAAAAACAGCAGGCAAGTGTGACTTCAGTGAACTATGTGTGGTTGTGTTGTCTTTATTGTTCAGCATGATAAATTTACATTTCATTTTACACAGGAATCAGTTCGTCAAATTTGTGCAGTTGTTGCCACAGCATTGTTTGATGGGCAAATACAGAAACTTGGAAGGGTGGGTTACTTATTGCGGTTACAGCTATATGTAAGAAATGTATCACATTGATTACTAACTTCATTTAAACACTTTTGCGCAGAATATGTATCCAGAGGACATTTGGGTGTGTCCCATTAACGTTGGACAGCACTGGATTTTAGTGGTATTTATTCTAAGTTTACCTTTCTTTACTCATGTTATTGGACTATATTATTTCATTCTGTCATGTATGTAGGTTTGCCACCTTATCTTGAAAGGAAATTCAGAAAAACTAAGCAAAAGTCATAAAATGTAGACATCTGAATTAATATCAAACTTTGGTTACATCTTCATCATAACAATGGACACAATTTGAAACCACAAATGTCTTGGTGAATCCTTGACAGGTTTCAAACTTATGTGTATATCGATATTCAACTCTAACACAATGACCTTGCAGAGTGCATCTGCTCTATGGAGGCCTAATTGTGAATGCAGAGTGCATCTGCTCTATGGAGGCCTAATTGTGAATGTGAATTGTGTTTAACAAAAAATTATAAATGTCTTTTAGATTTTAAACATGACACAGAAGGCCATGTTTGTCATAGACCCAATGGGAGCTGAACTTGCATATGCAGCCACATTGTACAATAACTGGGGGTAAGTGTGCCTCTTGAAAAAGTTATTTGATTAAACAATATAAAAAACAATATGTGCACAATTATATATATATATATTTTTTTTTTCAAATAGTTTGTTCCTGCGGATGGTCACTCGCAAAGATCAGATTGTCCAATGGAAAATGTATGTTCTCAACCACAGCAAACAGGACAGCAGTAGCTGTGGAGTTCTTATTTTGATGGTAATTGTTTCGTTTTGACATTATATTTATTTCAGTCAATAATTAAATGTTAAAGTGTTAATATTGTGAAAGTGAAACTATTGCTTTTAGGAACTTTTCATGTTTTACAGTTTGCAAAAGAGTACCTAGAAAGTAGAAGTATAAATAATGTTAAAACCTCACCCGAAGCAATTTTGGATGCACGACTCCAAATAGCATGCACCCTACTGGAGTATAAAGGTCAGTCATATCAGTAACTGCATGAAACCTTTGTTAGTCTAAATGAATATGGCAAAAAATCAACATTGAATCTATCACGTTGTCTAAAATGTATTTATTTCTAAATGATTGCCAGACATTTTAAGATGTTGTGAAACCGGTTTACCAAATTCACATATTTATTTTAGATCATCATGGCTAAGCAGGTGCGGGAAGTTGGATAACTGATCAAGGAACCAAGAAAAGATGAAATCTGAAACCCTAAGTTGAGTAACTGTTCTGTCTAATTAATGCGTACATATTGTACATACTTAAATTTATTGCCATATTTTTGGAAGGTATGGCTTGGGTTGCATGTGCAGGTTTTCCTGTGTAGTAAAGCACTGATACAAGTAAAAATCTCAACAGAAGAAGCCCGGTTTTCTGTGGCGATTTGTTGCTTGTGCTGGTGAAAGATGCTGCGTACACTGTTTAGGAAGAGTTATGCCCTGTACACACAATAGTATTTTCCGATGGAAAATGTGTGATAGGACCTTGTTGTGGGAAATTCCGACCATGTGTAGGCTCCATCACACATTTTCCATGGGAATTTCCGACACACAAAGTTTGAGAGCTTGCTCTAAAATTTTCTAAACAGAAATTTCGTTGTCGGAAATTCCGATCATGTGTACACAAATCCGACGCACAAAGTGCCACGCATGCTCATAATAAATGAAGAGAGGAAAGCTATTGGCTACTGCACCGTTTATAGTCCCGACATACGTGTTCACTGCATTCAGAACGATCAGATTTTCCGACAACTTTGTGTAATCCGTGTGTATGCAAGACAAGTTTGAGCTAACATCCGTTGGAAAAAATCCTAGGATTTAGTTGTCGGAACGTCCGATCAATGTCCAACCGTGTGTTCGGGGCATTAGTCTGCAAGGGTTTCTGGTGTCCAGCAGGGCTAGAAGGCGATGCACCCTTCTATGTTGGCCAGAACTAGTTGGTGGATGTTTTCAAGGAGCTGGCTGGATATGCTTTTCCTTTGAACAGAGTTTGAGATGGAGTGTCAGATATTTCCTTGGATATTAGTCAACATTTTTGGGTTACGGAAGTGAGAGATGCGGGCAGTTGCTGTGTTTGGCTTGCACTTCCCGCATGCTCTACATGTAGAATCTAAAAAGAGGGAAAAGGCAGAATTGGAGATTTACAGAAGGAGTAGCTTGCAGTAGCATACAAGTGTTTTGAAGAAAGGTCAAGTTGGTTCATAAAAGTTAAAGCTGCAGTGGCTTAGAAGTGTGTTCAAACCCCTGTAGGCTGATCTGGAGATTTAAATGACCGGTGTGCCACCCTCATGAATAAGTGTAATAACAAAAGGCAAAGAGCCGAAGCCTGTAATCATAAGTAGGACATGTGCCACTGTTTGTTCCAATAAGCGGGAAGCAGAGGATTTGATCAACTCAAATGGCTGAGTTGAGTGAGATACAAGGAAGGCCCTCTACCGATCTCCAGGAGATGCATGTATTGATTTAGTTAAGGTGGGGCTCCCTAGAGAGGAAATAGATGGCAATACCACCCCAGCATTGCTTAAGTGAAAGCAAGTGGTTGGGAATGGTAGATTCAGTCACATTTAGTATTTATGTTGTGTCAAAATGGAGCACTTAACAAAAATATACCATGCTGAGAACACTTGCATGTCTGTCCAAACACAGGGACGCTGATGAGCAGGCCTGTGTTTGGAGAGAAATGCAAGTTTATTAGTTGCGTTGGTAGTAGATGCCTTTTTTATGAAAGTTTTTCAAGGCAACAGTGGGCAGCGTACTATACTCTTTGCCATAAAGAAATGGGCAGATAGAGAAATGTAAGCTATGTGTTTGGCAGAGTTGTAAGGAACATATTATCTGCTTTTGTCTCTTATACTTTTCAGCTACTGACCATCGAGAGGTTTAGCAGGCAGAGCAAATGACCATGCTAGATGGGAGGAGGCAGACCAGAAGAGAGCCTGAAGAAGATGAGTCTGATTTCCTGATTGTAGAAATGTGAGCTATGTTTTTGGCACAGTTGTAAGGAACATATAATCTGCTTTGTCTCTTACTCATTTGAGGTACTGAACATCGAGAGGTGGAGCAGGCAGAGCAGAAGACCATGCTAGATGGGAGGAGGCAGACCAGAAGACAGCCAGAGGAAGATGCGTCAGATTTCCTGATTGTGGATGAATTGGAGTGGACTTTCATCTGAGTGTTTCCTTATGACGGGCAAGAGACTATCTGGGACTTTATTTCGACAAACTGCCAAAGATATAGTTTAACCCTGCTCAACAATAATGTTGTCGCTTTCCAGGGACAATAAAACCAAAGTCTGATCGCCTAGAAGATACAGGGGTCGAAAGGGAATTTTTTCCTCCTATTTGCAATACGGGGGGTTTATTTTGCCCTTTCCTGGAAAGGTTGTGAAATTATGTTTTTGTTTTTATAATAAAGTTCATATTGTCTTTAAATAGTTTGTATAATAAAAGTTTTATTTATGTCACCTTAATGATTTAGTATGGTTATTTGGGGGGTTTGGCTGTAATGAAGTAGAACATTTATTATAACATAAGGTAGGGGTTTCTGATTACTTGAGTATAAAAAAAAGTATTCCTAAAAAAATCTTAGTCTAATGAGGACAAATGCTGTCAGAGTGATTATAAATGCAGCATGAGGAGTTTGATTTTGGTCTAGCTGTAGAGACTAAGCTTTGTCAATAAAACATGGAAATTGTTTGCCTTCTATGTAGATAGAAGGCAAACAATTTCCATATTTTATTGACAAAGCTTAGTCTCTCAGTGTGACAGCTGAAATGACACAGTAGGTGAGTGGCAGGCAGTGTCTGTGTTACTGTGTATCAGTCACTGTCTGACAGACAATGAGGGGCTTGCACATTATGACGAAGCGTGAGGTACACTGATTAGGATTTGGGGGGGAAACAATGCACTCTGCGTCAGGCACAGTCATTTAACAACGTGTTGAATTGATGCAGAATGTCGCGTAGTTATTGGCAAAGAGTGGGACTCGTTCTCGATCTGTCACCTAGAGATTGAGAGATGATAGTGTGTGTGGAGTGTTGTAACCTCTAACCTCTAACCCCTTTCACACTGAGTAGCTTATGGGGGGAAAAAATGGCTCCTTTAAAATTTTTAGTTTTGGGCTACACATATCTTATAGCAGTCCTCAAATATTTCACTTGCATTTAGTGAAAAAAAAGGTATTGGGAGCTGGGCTGCATGGGAGAGGGGGTTAAGCACCGCTTGGGTGGTTGATCGGGAGATGTTCTCCCACTGATTGGCCCATGTGGGAAAAGAGCATGTAGGAAGAATTGATCCGCGTGATTGCACGCTGTTACAGCTAACATTATTATTAGCTCTCCTGCTGCCGTGCGCCTGTGATAGACAGAACGGCTATCCAAAGTTGGGATGCATTCTATCTATCAACCTGATTGTGCCCATTGCAACCTCACATGGGGGCACAGGTGAGGCTGCACTGATGAAGTTGTTGTAAATATATGTTTGTAAATTGACTGTGCATAAGACATTTAAGGGATGTTTAATGTGAATTAGTAGGGCGTGTTTAGGTGAGGGGCATGTTAGGTTAGGGATTGAGTGAGGCACTGGTGGTGAATAAGAAAATGTGTGCATGGCCCCTGTATATATCCATGTCGCCAAAAAATGACGGCTGTATCCATCCATCTATCAGTGCTGTATCCATACATGACCGCTGTATCCATCCATCAGCGCTCTATCCATCTATACATGAGTGCTGTATCCATGCATCTCATACATCCATGACAGCTGTATCCATCTATCCTTCATACATGAGCGCTGTATCCATCCGGTCCGTCCATCCATACATACATAACACATGACCGCTGCATGACGGCACACATGACCGCTATATCCATACATCTATGAACGCTATATGCATACATGTATGACCGCTATATCATACATCTATGGCCGCTATATACATACATACATCTATGACCGCTATATCCATACATCTATGACCGCTATATCCATACATACATCTATGTCCGCTATATGCATACATCTATGACCGCTATATCCATACATCTATGGCCACTTTATGGCCGCTATATCCATACATCTATGGCCGCGATATCCCTACATCTATGACCGCTATATCCATACATACATCTATGACCGCTATATCCATACATCTATGGCCACTTTATGGCCGCTATATCCATACATCTATGGCCGCGATATCCCTACATCTATGACCGCTATATCCATACATACATCTATGACCGCTATATCCATACATCTATGGCCACTTTATGGCCGCTATATCCATACATCTATGGCCGCGATATCCATACATCTATGACCGCTATATCCATACATACATCTATGTTCGCTATATGCATACATCTATGACCGCTATATCCATACATCTATGGCCGCTATATCCATACATCTATGACCGCTATATCCATACATCTATGACCGCTATATCCATACATCTATGACCGCTATATCCATACATCTATGACCGCTATATCCATACATCTATGACCGCTATATCCATACATCTATGGCCGCTATATCCATACATCTATGACCGCTATATCCATACATCTATGACCGCTATATCCATACATCTATGGCCACTTTATGGCCGCTATAGCCATACTTCTATGACCGCTATATCCATACATCTATGACCGCTATATCCATACATCTATGGCCGCTATATCCATACATCTATGACCGCTATATCCATACATACATCTATGTCCGCTATATGCATACATCTATGACCGCTATATCCATACATCTATGGCTGCTATATCCATACATCTATGGCCACTTTATGGCCGCTATATCCATACTTCTATGACCGCTATATCCATACATCTATGGCCACTTTATGGCCGCTATATCCATACTTCTATGACCGCTATATCCATACTTCTATGACCGCTATATCCATACATACATCTATGTCCGCTATATGCATACATCTATGACCGCTATATCCATACATCTATGGCCGCTATATCCATACATCTATGACCGCTATATCCATACATACATCTATGTCCGCTATATGCATACATCTATGACCGCTATATCCATACATCTATGACCGCTATATCCATACATCTATGGCCGCTATATCCATACATCTATGGCCACTTTATGGCCGCTATATCCATACTTCTATGACCGCTATATCCATACATCTATGACCGCTATATCCATACATCTATGACCGCTATATCCATACATCTATGACCGCTATATCCATACATCTATGGCCAGTATAGACATCTATGAACGCTATATCCATACATCTATGACCAGTATAGACATCTATGAACGCTATATCCATACATCTATGACTGGTATATACATCGCTGTATCCATCTATGAGTGCTGTATGCATCCATCCATGCATATTAGACATACATGGATGAATACATGTTGAAATGCATGCATAAAACGTGTATAAATGCATAGCCAATAGCCAATCGTGTTCTGAAGGGGTTAAAATCTGATGTACCATGAAAGGATAAATTGAAACATAAAAGTATCCGCCCTTATTAAAACGTGTATAAATGCATAGCCTATCGTGTTCTGAAGGGGTTAAAATCTGATGTAAGTATCCGCCCTTATTATGCAAGTATCCGCCCAAGTATCCGCCCTTATTATGCAAGTATCCGCCCTTATTATGCAAGTATCCGCCCGTAAACAGTCCGCCCTTGTAATGTAAGCGCCCTTAAACATGCACGGCCTCGTGAACGTGCGGTGCGGTGCGGTGCGGGGGCATGTAAGTTAATATTGTTTAAAGTGCGCATGCGCTAAGCTTTGCATAGCTCAGCTGTTTAATTTCGGCTATTTTCGGAGTGTCCGCTGCGCTTGCGCAGTAGAGAGCGGACACTATGTGATGGCCCAGCTGCGCATGCGCAGAAGAGAGCGGACACTATCCGATAGCGGACAAAATACGATAGGACACCGGCAGACAATATGCAGTGCATGCTCAAATTGAATTTTGCCAAGAGTGGGGCTTTAACACCCAAAAATACTAACCCTAATCCGCTCTCCCATGATCTTTATTCCAGCATCTCCATATGTTGTACTTTTTGCCTTCCTTTTTTTTTTTTGGAACAATAATCCATGAAGGATCAGCACTTTATAAACCCCGATCTTCCAGCAAAATCTGTCTCTTTGCTACTTTACACATGGTGGCATTTTCAGGTTTTTACCACTTGATATTGAGAAGAACATTAGACATTGCACAGTACAGTGTATTATTATCCTTACTTCGATATTTTCCTGTTGTGCTCCCTCTGTCTTCGAGTTTCCTTCACTTGTTCTCGCTCAATGTCCATGAAAAGCCGCCTGTACATCAAGTACTGGTTTTGTCTCTAGGATACATAAGAGTTTTCTATAACGTGTCATGGATAAAAAAAATTTACAAGCACAAAGACAGGAGATCACAAATTTGAAAATAAAGAGAACCTCAACTCAAAAAGGATTTGCTATTTTATAGGGAACAGTTAAGATTAAGTCGAGCACTAGCAGTACCCCAAAAATGTGCCTATTGTCTTTCTGTGCATAGGTGACGTGCAGTGTGAAACCTTCTCAGGCACTGCTGCCTCCAATTGCTAGTCATACCTGGTTTGGAGTGAGATTTGGTGACGTCACTACAGTGCTGCTCCCTGTTCTCCTTGCTGGAGACTTAAGGGAAAACATAAGTAGCGCTGGAACCCTAGGATTATCTTACTGGTGTTTTTACACAAAGTATTATAGTGGTGTTTGGAATGGGAGTCTGGATTATGGGCTGGTGGTTTCTTGGTTTGTAACACAACTAAATTAATATGGGTAAGTGCTCCAACCAGTTGCTAGCTAACACTGCTCTATTACATGATCCTTAAAGCTAAAAAGGTCAAAAATAATTTGTTCCCACAGCTGCAGTCTCATCACTTACCTGTAAAAGGAGACAAAAAAAAAAAAAAAAAAGAGAGAAAAAGTATATCTGTCAGGCAGCACGATCACATAGAAATCTTCTGTGCAGTGATTCATGCAACACTATCTGTGAATGGAGGCAGAATCTTTTCATTCATCAGACTTTCCCCTATTCACAGATTGTGTAACATGTAGTGTAGTCAATGCATTATCACTTCCCAATGAATGAGCAGGGAGGAAGGGGTGGGCTCTGTTTAATCTTTTTTCCCTGCAGCTCACAGAAGACTATTAAAAGGGTATGTAAAGCCTCAAGGTTTTTCACCTTAATGCATTCTATGCATTAAGGTGAAAAACCTTCTGTAGTGCAGCAGCCCCCAGAGCCAGGGACGAGCACAGCAGCTCCAGCCACTGTCTCGGGTCCTCATTGGATAGATTGATAGCAGCAGCAGCCATTGGCTCGCACGGCTGTCAATCAAATCTAGCGTCATGGGAGCCAGGGGGCAGGGCCGGGTCCTGCTGTCTGTGTCAACGGACGCAGCAGCAGGACTTGGGAGTGCGCCCGCACGGGTGCCCCCTTGGAATGCGGGTCTGCGAGAGGGCACTCTAAGTGGGAAGGAGCCAGGAGCGCCGCTGGTGTACCCACAGAAGAGGAGTATCGGGAGCCACTCCGTGCAAATCTCTATGTTATTATGCAGCAGGAAGGGGACTGGTCATCACGGCAGAAAACACTACAGGATCCAGCTGCCTGACAGATGTGGGAATAATTTGTTACAGTTAAAGTAGAACTATGGGCAAAACTTTTTTTTTCCATTTCGGAAAGTAGAGTAAGGGAGGGTAATAATCCCTGTCAAGTTTTTTTTTTTTTTCGCCATCTGTCCCATTGCGGAGATTTCCTTTTACTTCACTTCCTGTTCCATAGCCAAACAGGAATTGTTTGGGGACCCCCAGCTCACCACAACTATTGTCCCTATTGGAAGATTTCCCCTCATATTTTTATGGGGACAACCCAAAAATTGGGGTCTTTTTATACTTTCACGGATACTGGTAAATAGGATAGAGCGAGCGAATCTCCTTAACAGGTGCACAGACAGCAATAAAAACTGACAGCGGCTCTAATCCCTCTCCACTCTGTCCAAAACGTAAAAAAAAAAAAAAAAAAACCCACCACACAACACTTTTGGACTTAAGTTATACTTTAACTGGTGTGGTTGCAGCCATAAGAGAACATTTTTTTGACTAAACTTAATCCTTAAACCCCAATAATGGGGGGGGGGGGGGGGGGGAGTTCTGCCCCTGGAAAATGCATGGGCTCTTTCATACTAGTCTTCTACGTGATTTTACACTGGGATAAATCTATATCTGGACTATTAACCCATGGTGTTGAGCTTCAGTCTCAGATTCCTTCCTGGAGAGGAATCTGTAATGAACATAAGCATTGCCAGGATCTCCCTGCTTCTGGTTCATTTATTCTGTGAATAGGTGCTTTCTTCACCTCTATCATTACCCCACCTAACAGACTAGTAGTCATATGGAGACAGCTCTGACATGAGGAAGCAAAGCCTTGCCTCTAAAGATAGCGGCCTCAACACAGAGAGACAGTGTAGAACAAGGTAAGGCAAGTTAGTAATTGGGAAAGCTCAACTGCATTGAGACAACAGCATACCTCCCATCTGTCCCTGATTTGGAACAAAGTCCCTCTGTCACTCTTTGCTCCTCATTTTGTTCCAATTTGTATAGTTGTATATAAAATGCACTATTTATCTTTCAAAAAGTGCTTCCCAGTGCTAAACCTTTCTTGTACAAAGGTTTTTATTGAAAATATATCAACAGAAAAGTACAAAACAGTGATGGATACATCATAAATGAACAGGTACATGGCTGCCGGTAACCGGCCATTAGAGCTAATGATCAAAAATTTAAGCCCCACACTTCCGGTTCCGGCGCCGCATGGAGTAGCTGAGCCTCCTCACAGCTCCCACACCACGATCCAAAAATCAGCCTATAAATACCTGCCCAATCCCCATCTGACGCCGGAACACATCCGCGGGTATTCCCCGCTCTATTGCCGACCTCCAGAGCTCCAGAATCCGGCTTCTTACCAGGCCTCGACGAACACACCCGGCCCGGCCGCAAATCGAGGCCCCGGTCTCGGCCTACGCGGCATCCACGTCAGGATCAGGGGCTTGAAAACGACCGCCCGACCCCCCCTCCTGCCGCCTGCAACTTATCCGGGGACCCCTCACCCCCCTAAGATCTCCAGATCGCCGGTTACCGACCTCCGACTACGCCGCAACGAACTCACCCGGCCCGGCCGAAAATCGAGGCCCCGGTCTCGGCCTACGCGGCATCCACATCACGAACGGGGGCTTGAAAACAACCACCTGACCCCCCCTCCTGCCGCCTGCAACCTAATCGGGGACCCCTCACTCCCCTAGGACCTCCAAATCGCCAGGTACCGGCCTCCGACTAGGCCGCAACGACCTCACCCGGCCCGGCCGCAAATCGAGGCCCCGGTCTCGGCCTACGCGGCATCCACGTCAGGAACAGGGGCCTTAAAACAACCACCCGACCCCCCTCCTACCGCCTGCAACCTAACCGGGGACCCCTCACTCCCCTAGGACCACCAGATCGCCAAGGCACCGGCCTCCTACTAGGCCGCAACGATCTCACCCGGCCCGGCCGCAAATCGAGGCCCTGGTCTCGGCCTACGCTACCTTCACGCCACGACCCTGGGTACTGAAACAACTGCCCGACCCCCCTCCTGCTCCTCATCAGGGACCCCTCCTTCTCTAACCAAGGGATCCACGCCAGATTCGCCTAGCCCAGCAAATATCTAGGCCTACGCAGCCCTAGCAGGACAAGAAAAGGCCCAAATACAGCCGCCTGCCCCGATCTAGGCCTTCAACAACAGGACTTCAATATCGAGTGCACACCCCCCTCCTGCTGCCAGAAGTCTCACCAAAACCCCCACAAGTTACCCTATGGACCGATTTGTGGAGAAGACTGGCGCGCGCTCTTACGCGGCCGCAGCGACGCAACCGGCCCGGACGCAACCCGAGACCCCAGTCCTCCCGAATCCCACGCCCGACGAACCAGGCATGGAGGTGAGCGATCCCACAGCACCCCCCTCCTCACTCCACTCTCCTCTCTCCCTGCATCCGGCCTCCCCCTCCCCATACCAGGGGGATAATGATACGGATCGTATAGCTCAAGCCGTCGCAGCCCTCCTATCCCCTATGATATCTTCCTCAGTGGAAAAGGCGGTGGATGCGGGAATGAGGCAAGTCAAGGCACAACTAGGAGAACATTCAACTAGACTTCACGAGGTGGAACACCGCCTTTCAAGCCTGGAAGAAGAAGTTTATCAGGCACAAGCTACCGAACAAGCACAGGAGAAAACCAATCAGTACATACTACAAAAACTGGACGATCTAGAAAACAGATCTAGAAGGAGCAACCTGCGATTCGTGGGGGTCCCGGAATCACTACAGTCCTCAGCTATTGCAGAATTCTGCGCCAGACGCGTCCCGGAGGCATTAGGCCTCCCTGGCCCTTTTACGGTAGAACGGGCCCACCGAGTGGGAACTTTCGCCCCTGATCGCAAATCCCCTCGCCCAATCATAGCAAAGTACCTAAACTACAACGACAAGACTGTCATCCTACAAAAGTTTCGGCAAAACAGATCTCTGGAAGTTGACGGGATCAAAATCCTGATCTTCGCGGACTATTCCATAGAAGTCTCAAAAAAGAGGAAAGCATTCCAACACATCTGCACAGTGCTACATCAGCGACAGATGAAGTTCACATTGGCCTTCCCTGCAACTCTCCGCATCAAAGCTCCCAACGGAGACCAGCTTTCCTTCCAGGACACCTCTGAGGCGGAAGCCTTCTTGCGTTCACTGCGCACTGAATCTCACTCCGATTCCCCGCTCAGGGCCTCTCCAAACAATCGCCCTCTGGACCAGCGAAGCCCGAGGAAAGATTCCCCGAAACGCTTCAGATCCTCCGGACCTACCCACCGCAACACCCCCCGCTGACGAGAAGATTTACTGCTACCCCACCATATTTTCTTTAGGAGCATAGTTTCTGCCTGCTCCTCGGTATTAATGACTCCAATGTCTGGACACTCAGGTATATGGCTTGTTTAGGTTTGTCTGTTTTCTTTTATTATGGCACAGATTTCTTTTCCTTTTATACTACTTCACCTCTTATAGCCTCACTTTGTATGGCCTCCCCCTGATCCTGCACCTATGAGAGGTCCTCCGTCGCGGCCAATGACACTGAGCCATTCAGGGCGCGCACCCACTACAGCGACTGGATCGTTAGGGGAGCTGGCCTGCACAGTGACTCTATGCGGAAAAAAGAGAAGTTCCTCTATTGTTATGAGATGTTTTTATTTCTTGCTCCTACCCCCCCTTATTCCTCCCCATTATTTGTCCCCAGCAACATCCATCTGTCACTAGACTCTCAGCCACAACTCCTTCCTTATAGTCAGTTCACCCTAGCTAACACTACCAGTTCAATTCCTCTCCTCAGGTCTACATATATTGTTAACAATTTACCGGCACATACCCCACCTTCGATCTTACCCACATGAAAGTCACCTCTTGGAATGTGAAAGGGCTCAGGTCCCCCGTTAAGAGACTTAAAATTCTTCGCCACCTCAAGAGACTAAAAACAGATATCGCCCTGCTCCAGGAAACCCACCTAACCTCCTCAGACCTCCACCGAATGAAAAAACTTTGGGTGGGTACTGTCCTAGGCTCAAGTGCACTCAATCGCAAAGCAGGGGTTATCATATTAATCCACAAAAACCTTCCCTGCGAGATACTGTCCGTGGAAACAGACAACCAGGGTCGTTTCCTCTCCACACACATAAAACTGGGTAACAGAACTCTAGTGATCTCCAACATATATGCCCCAAATAATCCCAGCAAAAAATTTCTAAATGAAATGTCCTCCTGGATTCTACGCTCTCCGCACCTCCCACACATAGTTGGGGGAGATTTTAACTCCATCATACACCCAATCGAGGACAGATCCTCATCCAAACGAACGCGTCCATCTGCCACTCCTTCTGATCTCACACACTTCGCATCCACTATGGAATCTCTCCACCTACATGACATCTGGCGGCTTTTCCACCCAGCAGATAGAGAATACACCTTTTACTCTAACCCTCACAACATTTTCACTAGAATCGATTACCTCTTCTGCACTGACAGTCTTATCTCCATGATCTCGAATTCTGATATCCATGACATAGCCATATCAGACCACGCCCCCATCTCAATCTCGCTAGATACCCCTGACTTACATCCTACTCCTAAACTTTGGCGTTTCCCCGCTTATCTCCAAAATAACTCAGACTTTAAACACTACATGGAGAAAGCTTGGTCTGAATTCTCCGAGACTAATTCCCCACATGCGGACAACCCAAACCTTTTCTGGGAAACTGGTAAGGCCTTCCTCAGAGGCCGAATCATATCGTACGCTGCCTCTCACAAGAGAAACACTTTGGCAAACTATAAGAGGGCCAGTGCCAACCTGCGCTCGGCACAACGCTCTCTCTATACTAGGGACTCCCCTGATAACAGGCTACACTGGCAGGTAGCAAAAAGGGATTTTGATACCTGGGCAGATACCCTTGAGCGGACATACAGGGCACATATGACAGCCACCCTTCATAAATTTGGCAACAAAGCTGGCAAACTGCTAGCAAGACTCTGCAAAGGCCCTTTCCGCCCAACACACATCACCTCCCTTCGGGACACCGCAGGTGACATAAAAACCTCACAACAGGACATTAACAAAATAATGTTACAATACTACTCCTCGCTATATGCCACCGACCCTATCGACACGAACACAGCCAAACACTTCCTAGACAGGCTATCTCTACCCACGATCTCTCCCTCCCAACTTGAAGTCCTTAATGCACCTATCTCCTTACAAGAAATATCGAATGTCATCCGGAACCTAGCTCCCTCTAAAGCCCCAGGCCCAGATGGGTTTACAGGAGAATTCTATAAGGCCCTACAAACTATTACCGAACCCGTTCTTTTCGCCGTCTATAATGGTATATGGACTGGCGGCCCCTACTTACCGACTGGGAATCAGGCCATAGTCAAACTACTTTCAAAAAAAGGCAAAGACCCCCAAGAACCGGGTTCGTACCGACCCATCTCACTCCTAAATTTAGACGTTAAAATTCTCTCAAAAGTAGTAGCTTCCAGACTTGCCACCATCATTCCCTCTCTGATTCACCCAGCCCAATCCGGTTTTGTGAAGGGGAGAACAGCCACTATGAACATTCGTAAGGTAATGATGGCTCTAGAACAAGCTAAAATCAGCCCAGGGGGGGACCATGCCATCATCACTTTGGACGCGGAAAAAGCCTTCGATAATGTCAGTTTCGAATGGCTATCACTGACCCTATCAAAAATGGGTTTCACGGGCCCTTTTCAACACCTTATACATGCCATGTATGCCTCCCCCGCGGCCAGATTGGTGGCGGCAGGCCTTCTCTCGAATGAATTTCGCCTTTACAAGGGCACGAGACAAGGTTGCCCCCTATCCCCACTCCTCTTTAATATCGCCTTAGAACCCCTCTCTAGATACCTTACTCTAGAGGCCCCATTACACGGCATCAAAATAGGATCCCAAGAACTCCGCACGTCACTCTTCGCCGATGACATCCTAATTTTCTCCACCAACCCCTCCTCTGACATGTCCACCATCAAAACAATCTTTGATGAATTTAAACTCTGCTCGGGTCTCCGCATAAATTACAGCAAAAGCGAAATTCTCCCCATTGGCACTTTATCTGTCCCTCGCTGGGCACAACACTCACCCTTTCCAGTAGCCAAGTCACACATAACATATCTAGGCATTAAAATAGGAAGACTGCCCCATTCTATATACCATCTAAACTATCCCCCACTGTTGAAAAAAATTTCTCAAGAATTGGATAACTGGACGGACCTGCCCCTTTCGCTCCTGGGAAGATGTCACCTAATAAAAATGGTCAGTTTCGCTCGATTACTTTACCCTCTCCAAACGATACCATTACTTCTTAAACATGCAGATATCAAAAACTTAAACAAAGCCATCTCCAAATTTCTCTGGCGGAACAAAAGACCACGTATAGCCCTTGCTAAACTGTATCTTCCCAGACGCGAAGGAGGGATTAGTCTCCCAAATATCAGAACCTATAACCTCTCTTGCCTACTTAGGATAAGCCTAGACTGGATATCGCAACTTTCTCGCTGCTCTAATTACTCCATGGAAGCTTCAATGGCCCAACCGTACTCCCTAGTGGCATTACTTCATTGCAGGTGGAAATCAACTCCCCCACCTATACAACACAATCTTCTTCTTAGAGACACAGCCATAGCTTGGAGGGAAGTACGGAAAGCTCTGAAACTTTCACCCTTTATGTCCAGACATCTCCCGATTCAAGGAAATCCTAGCTTCCCACCGGGTTTGGAATACAAACCCTTCACTATTTGGCAACAAAAAGGCCTCACACATTTTTCCACCCTATGTGATCTGGAAACAGGACGCCCTCATAACTTCTCTGTCATCGCAGAAACTTTCTCTCTCCCTATATCTCATACTTTACACTACGCACAATGCGTCAGCTTTATAAAAGACTCATGCAGGGAGGAAAGTAAGAGATTTCAGACATCCATCACAGACTTACTACTCCACAGTGACTCTTATAAAATCTCGGATATCTATAAACCTTTCCTGATAAAGACTATTCCCCCACTTGCCTCCTCATCGGTAGCAAACTGGGGTAAGGACTTCCCTGACTCAGACATAGTGGAAAAGGTTCTTCAGGGGTACCAGAAAACGCTTCAGCTGACCCCCAATGAGGTATGGAGAGAAACTCAGTTAAAGATTATGCACCGCGCCTACATACCCTTCATCTCGGACAAAACTGTCCAAGATGCAGCAAATTGCCCCATGTGTCGACAGCCAAAGCCTTCACTTTCCCACCGTTTCTGGTCATGCCCCTCCATTTCCGCTTTCTGGGACCAAATCATCTCCTACATCTTCAAAATAACGCTGTTAAAAATACCTAAAGACCCCCTGCTCCTCATCTTCGGATACTGGGATGACCAACTGCTCCCGTGGTCCCCAATCACACTCCCTACATATAAGGACTGGGCCTTGATCAGTCTCTTACTGGCTAGAAGACTAATTCTACAAAACTGGACCTCCTCTCTTTGCCCACAAATCTCGCAACTTAAAAGGGAGCTGCTAACCTTGCTTCACAGAGACAAACTCAATACCGACTTCAAAAAAGAACTCCCCCACTCACGATTTTACTCAAGATGGTGGGCCTTCATGCAATCAACCCTGTCCCAAGAGGAACTACAAAACTTCGAAAATACTTCATTCGCTTATTATGCCACTTCCATTAACACTCCTGAGGAGGAAGACACTCCCGTTCTCTCTTCTTCCTGAAACCCTATAGCTACTTAATACTTTAACCTACTGATGTATGCTTCCACTCTCCCCCCCCCCTTCTACCCATCTTCCCCCCCTCCCCCCCTTCTTTTCTTTTGTTTTCTTTTTTTTGATACCAGTAGCTCCCACAGGACCCAACCTGTTGTTTCATCCAGCTATATCGACATGATATGTCCATCTAAAAGCCACACCATATATCCCACCCTGGTTATTTGGTTCTACACCTATATAAAATTGCGCATGGACTACTGGTATTTGTATGTATTTATATATATATATTTATATGTGTGTATATATATATATATATATATATAAGTAAATATCTATATGTACAATGTTCAAAACTATATATGTAAAATGTTCAAAAATGTTGTATACCAACTAATGTGATATTCTGTATTGCAATTTCTTTCAATAAAATCTATTGAAAAAAAAAAAAAAAAAAAAAAAAAAAAAAAAATTTAAGCCTGGTCTCGGGCTACTCTAAGCTGAGGCCAGGCGACATACCAAGGCACATCCTCAACTCGCGTTTACTGGCATAACTATATAGGACCAGCACGAAGTAGTATCTTTGCAAACGCACATGAATAACTAAAAAAATACATAGCAAGATATTATTGCATTATGTAACGTTTCATGCAAAAAAAAAAAAAAAAATGAGGAACAAAAAGAACCATCTGAAGGGACCCTCATTTATCATTAGCACTTGCACCTTACTTAAGAAGGACCGAAAGTCTATTATTCATGCAGCCACTCTGGCTCTGGAACTCCATGAAAATTGCACAGACCCGGGTCTTCAGTGACATTATTCTGATGAGTGTGAGTGCATGAATCTATGATGTATGTGTAATGTCTGTGGTGGCCACTAGCACACAATAGGACTTTTTTGCCCTATTTTTTAAATACACATGGTTAGTGGATTATTGTTCTATTTAGTATTATGACACAATAAAGTTTTTTAGGTTCACAACAGTTTGTTCTTGAGCGGACCATCTTTTTTAGGGGGCCTTCTTCCGCCCCCTTCCTTTTTCTCTTTATATATGCCCTTATGGTCCATTGGACAACCATTTGATAGCTTGTCAGCTACACACCGTTGAGTCAATCAACTAATGATATGGGTGACATTAGGGGCACAATAATTTAAATAAAAAACTTTAGCGGGTGGAAAATTCCCCCCCCCCCCTATCTCTTTTCCCCAGAACCTATTTTTGGATGAATTTAAGGCGTCCTCCTCCCCCTTTTCTTTATACCTCCCATCTGTCCCTGATTTGGAACAAAGTCCCTCTGTCACTCTTTGCTCCTCATTTTGTTCCAATTTGTATAGTTGTATATAAAATGCACTATTTATCTTTCAAAAAGTGCTTCCCAGTGCTAAACCTTTCTTGTACAAAGGTTTTTATTGAAAATATATCAACAGAAAAGTACAAAACAGTGATGGATACATCATAAATGAACAGGTACATGGCTGCCGGTAACCGGCCATTAGAGCTAATGATCAAAAATTTAAGCCTGGTCTCGGGCTACTCTAAGCTGAGGCCAGGCGACATACCAAGGCACATCCTCAACTCGCGTTTACTGGCATAACTATATAGGACCAGCACGAAGTAGTATCTTTGCAAACGCACATGAATAACTAAAAAAAATACATAGCAAGATATTATTGCATTATGTAACGTTTCATGCAAAAAAAAAAAAAAATGAGGAACAAAAAGAACCAAAAATAAAAGTCAGCTTAAATGGAATAACTTCACTGAGGAGAACATAACTCTGCATGTGATAATTCGTATATTATATTAAATATCCAATCTCTGCAGAATTAAGCCTGAGGGCTTGAATGAAGAGTAGGAGAAAGAAAATGAAAGTGGAAAAAGAAGGGGATAGAAAGAAGGGAAGGAAGGACCCTGGGGTGGGGGGAATGGAGGCTCATTATAGGGAAAGGAGCGTTAGGTCAAATCTTGATGGGCGATTATAAGTCACCCAGGGTTGCCATATCCTGAGGAACTTGTCATGTGTGTCCAACAATATAGCCGTAAGTTTCTCGTTTACCATGATATCATTAACACTGTTTTTAACTGCTTCAAAACTAAGGTTCGGAGTTTTCCAGGCCCTTGCTATGGTCAATTTAGTTGCAGTGAAGATATGTGCTGCTAGTTGACGTTCAGGACGAAGAAGTCCTATAATCGGTTTCCATAAAAGGGCTTCAAAAGGGTCCAGTTTTATGGTGGTATTAAAAAGATTACGTAGTAGTGCATATACTCTGACCCATAATCTGTAAACTCTGGGACAGGTCCACCAAATATGCGCCATCGTGCCCTCCTGTGAACAGCCACGAAAACAAAGAGGGGAATAGGCTGGAATGAAGCTTGCTAATCTAGCCAGGGTATAATACCATCTATAGAAGACTTTGTAAGCGTTCTCCAAAAAGAGAACATTTTTAGAGCATTTAGAGTAGTCATGCTTTGCCAATCCTCCGGGTCTAATTTCTTCCCAAGCTCGGCCTCCCATTGGAGATGGTAGGGTCTCAATGGTGGTTTCTTAGACTCAATTATAGCGATATATATGAGAGAAATCAAACCCGAGGATTGGGGGCGGGATCTACAAAGGCTCTCAAATTGGGTCATAATAAAGGGGGCAGAATGGGATTTTATAAGCTGTTGGAGAAAATGTCTAATTTGTAGGTAACTATAATGCTCCCTAAGGGGGATATCGTGTGAGGAACGTAAAGCCGCGAAAGAGAATATCTTGGTTGGGGTGAATAACGAATGAACATCTGTGAAACCATTATCGGTCCACCATTTAAACTGCAGTGGATTATCACAACCTGGTTTAAATAAAGGGCAGTGGAGGAGACGAAGTAGTGGGAGATGAGGAGAAAATAAACCTGCTGAGTATTTAACCGCATCCCACAGTTTAAGGGAGTGAGCTAGACAGGGACCTATGGTATGGGGGCGATGTGTTTTAGGAAGCCAAGGAAGAGAAGCTAAAGGCCTTGGGTGTGCGCCGACTAAATCAATGGTGGCCCATAGTGGCATTTGTTGCTTTTCATGAAGGTGAGATAATGGGGCGATAGCCGCAGCTGTATAATATGCTTGCAAATTAGGAACTGAAAGGCCACCATTGACCCTGCGCGCATAAAGCACTTGTCTCTTGATCCTGGGTCTCTTGGGGCCCCATATAAACTGCATAATTTTACGTTGATGTATTCGAATGATGTAGGGGGGCACTTGGACAGGCAGAACTCTAAAATAATAGAGTAATTTAGGAAGGTAGGTTATGTGTACCGTCGCTATTCTGCCGAACCAAGAGATCGGAAGTGTGGACCAAGAGGTAAGCAAAGCCTCAAGCTTTCGAAAAAGTGGAGGAAAAATAGCTTGGTATAATCCCGAGTACCTCGGAGTAAGTTTAATACCCAGATAGGGTAGTGAGGTTAACCACTGAAATGAAAATGCCGATTGTAAGGATTCTAATTCCGGGGCCCGAAGGTTGATAAACATCGCTTTCGATTTTGCCGGATTAACTGAAAGGCCCGAAAACGAGGCGAAGGAGTCTAAGAGAGAGAATAAATTGGGGAGGGAGATTCTGGGTTTAGTAATGGTTAATAAAATGTCATCTGCAAACAGAGACAATTTATGCGCAGTCCCTGCTATTTCCACTCCTGATATATCTGAGTGAGAGCGTATGGCCTCCACTAGGGGTTCAAGTGCTAGTATAAATAGAAGTGGGGAGAGCGGGCATCCCTGGCGGGTTCCTCTCTTAATAGGGAAAGTAGGTGATTCATATCCATAATAGTGCACTTTGGCCTGAGGGGAGTGATATATGGCTGAGACCCAACCCATAAAGGAGGTGCTAAAAACCATAATGTGTGAGGAACTGTGTCAAATAGGGCCAAGATAAAGTATCGAAAGCCTTATTAACATCTAAGGAAAGAAACATTGTCTCCAGGGACCTTTCATGTGCTATATGTTGGATTTGGAGTCGTCGTCTAATGGCATCTCCTGCCTGCCTACGGGGGACAAAACCCACCTGATCTTTTTTTTATCAGGCGCGGTAGAAAGAAATTCAAACGGTTGGCCAGAATTTTCGTCTATATCTTCATGTCAATATTAATTAAAGAGATTGGCCGAAAATTTGCCCAGGAAGAATGGTCCTTGTCTGGTTTAGGGATCATCACTATGTTGGCAGTCAGCAAGTCTGGTGTAAATGGATGACCCCCCTTGACTGAAATTGTACATAGCCGCTAAGTGTGGGGCCAAAACCTCTGCAAATTTTTGGTAATACAAAGCAGTGAAACCATCTGGACCTGGTCTTTTGCCCACTTTCAGTTCCTTAATACACTGAAGAACCTCAGAGACCTGTATGTCTCGGTCCATTAGGGAAGTATGGGATTCCGATAGGGAAGGTAAAGATATCTCACTCAAAAAAGCAGACAGGCCCTGAGTGGAAAGGTGATTTGGGGGGGGGGGAGTAGAGCTTAGTAAGTCGGTAACGGAATTCTTCCAAAATCCGCTGGGGGTTTCCCGTGAGAATGTTATGGCGGGTGCGCAAGGTTATGGGGGTAAATTTTGAGGTAAAGGTACGCAGTCTGTTAGCCAGCTGTGCATTGGGTTTGTTTGCCTTAGCATACCATTTCTGGTGGGCCCAAAGTAAGGTACGGTCCGCTTCATCTGACAGGCATAGATCCAAGTCTGTACGAGCTTTGTCTAAAAGTCTGCGATTAGCAGGGGTGGGGGTTAATTTGAAGGCCGCCGAGCGATCCTCCAAGTTCTGCTCTAACTTGCGTCGGGCCTGAATTCTTTCTCTTTTGCGTTGAGAAGCTATTCGAATAACACGACCTCGGAGGACCGCCTTATAAGCCTCCCATAATGTTATTGGGGACAAGACTGAACCTGCATTAAGTCTAAAGTATTCCACAGAAGTTCACTGAGGATCGGTTTTAAAGAGAATAGTGAATCGTTCATCACCCAGGGAGCGTGTTGTGGGTTAGTGAGTAGAGAACGACAAACAGAACCGGATCATGGTCTGACCACGGGACTGCTAGAATCAATACCGAATCTATTAAAGGGAGATGTTTCGTAACACAAACGCATGGTCGATTCTAGAATGGGAGTGGTGAGGGTGGGAATAGTGGGTGTAGTCCCTGCCCACAGGATGAAACTCCCGCCATATGTCCACTAGATCTAAGTTTTGTAAGGCCAACAAAAACTTTTTTGCCGCGGGGGGGGGGTCTTTATGATCCGCCGGGTATTTATCAAGGGCAGGATTGAGCGTCACATTAGAATCACCCGCCAGCAGGAGGGTGCCTCTCTGGTGGACCTGTAACAGAGAACAGACATGAGACAGAAACGGACCCGGATTGTCATTCGGGGCACAATAGGTCATAATGGTTACTTCATTATCCTGAACGGAGCCCTGCAAGAGAAGATACCTGCTATTAGGGTCAGCTATCTGCTTATTGCAGACAAAAGGGACTGATTTTCGTATGGCTATAAGAACCCCTCTCTGTTTAGTAGGACCGTTAGCTAAATAGACTTGGGGATAGTATGCTGCAAAATATTTGGGACAGGAAGAAGAAGAAGAAGAAGAAGAAGAAGAAGAAGAAGAAGAAGAAGAAGAAGAAGAAGAAGAAGAAGAAGAAAAGTGAGTTTCCTGTAAACAGGCTGTGTCTACTTTTTGTTGCTTAAGATATTTAAAAATCTTGACTTTTTTTTGTGGGGAGTTCATGCCCTGAACATTCAGGGATAGCCAGTGAAGGGTCATTGGGACCGAGATATAATGTTATGAATTACTCCATCCGCACACCCCAGGGACCAAGGGAAAAGGGAAGGGGGGAGGGAGAGAAAAGTGAGAGAAGAATAGTAAAAACAGGAAAAGACAAAATAAATGAGAATACCAAAAAGAACTCTAATTAGAGTATGTAGTGAATACGTTGACGTATCACGCCGTGGGCAATAAAGCCCACAACAGGGTGGGAACATAGCCAAGGCAAATATCTTAGCCATCGGATTGAGACAGAGGGATATCCAATTGCAGGTCCTGGAGATGTTGTTTTAGACCTGATGGGGAGGTGGCATGGAACTGGCGACCCTGATAGAAGAAGGAAAGTTTGAAGGGGAACCCCCACCTGTATTTGATCTGGTGGGATTGTAGAACTTGGAGATAAGGCTTAAGACCTCGACGCCTGGCAATGGTGACCGGCGAGAGGTCCGCGAATATTTGGAGATGATTGCCTTGAAAAGAGATATCTCGCTGTTCTCGAGCTGACTGTAGGAGTTTCTCCTTGGTCCTATAATAGTGGAATTTAATGATGACATCCCTTGGGGGGCCTTCGGAAGGTTTAGGGGCCAGTGACCGATGAATGCAGTCAAATTCCAGTCTGTCCACCGGGATTTCAGGGGCCAGTTCTTGGAAAAAAGCGGTGACTGTTCCCTGCAGGTCAGTGATTGTTTCAGGGATTCCGCGGATACGAAGGTTGTCCCTACGGGCCCTATTTTCCGCATCCATTAGTTTATCTCTGAGAGCGTTCCAATTCTGCGGACATTTTGTCTACCTCTTCCTCATGGCCCTCCAACACAGTGGTAGCTAGGTCCATACGACGTTCCAATTGATTAGTGCGGTGGCCTATCTCTTTAAGGCCGCGGACCAAATCTGAGGAAAGCTTTTGGGAGGCAGCCGTTCTCTCATCTCGAACAATGCTGCGGAACTTAGCTAGCATAGCATCAGAGTCAGCAGGATGAGGGCTTATGTGATCCGTGGGGAACAGATGAAGGCTTTCAGCAGGAGAACCCTGTCCCAGATCAGAGAGCTGTGTATCATCATCAGGTTCTGGAGGCTCAGGCGCCATCTTAGATTTGCCTTTGTCTGGGGCTGGAGTCCTGGTGCCGCTCTGCCGATTTTTTTGCTTGTTTTTTGTAGAACGGTACATCACCGCTTGCGGCACCAGGAATTCCTCTATCCCGTGGGGTATAGCGTTCCACTTCCCGTAACTTCTATGTCAGATTAGGCCGGGTAACAGTATCAAACGGCGCGGAACGGAGGAATCAATTGTCCATTGCCTTTGCTCACGCGTATGCGCCCCCCTTAGGCTGTATTTTACATA
The DNA here is from genome assembly GCA_037952835.1 of Lithobates septentrionalis. Lineage (NCBI taxonomy): Eukaryota > Metazoa > Chordata > Amphibia > Anura > Ranidae > Lithobates > Lithobates septentrionalis. The sequence continues at coordinate 84,408 of JBBDGP010003975.1, read as the reverse complement.
GCTAGAGAACGGGCTCTATTAAACATGATGTGGTCCTTAGTCAATAGTCCTGTGGGCCTATGTAGGGGTTGTGAGGGGGTGTCTATTAAGGCAGATGATGCTTAAAACTCCAAGAAAGAACGGGCAGCCGAATATCAGAGGAGAAGTTCGTTTGAGAGTCTTTAAATAGCCAAGTTATTTTCACGGAGGTCTTGGTGAGCAGACAGGGACCCTGGATCTATTTAGACAGCATCCATCTTGTAAGTAATGTTGTGTTTCATTAAAGTTAACAAATCCACCAGTTTACATCTCCACCTCCCCTCACCAGCAGTAAGAGAGGAGGGAAACAGTCACTGCAGTTCTAGATGCCTTATGGGAGCCTGAGCAGCAGAAAGATTGGAAGGGATAGCTGCAGGGTGTATGCTGGAGTCCCAAGATTGCCGCCGGCCTCAAGGAGAAGGCCGAAGCCGCGGTCTTTCCTGAGAGATGGCCGCCGGGTGGGCGAGTACCGCCGTCTCTAGGCCCTAGATCCCCTCCAAGACACGTAGTGACAAAGGATCGGGCAACCCAACGCCCCCTGGGGACTCGGCCTCGAGTGATTGCACAGTATGAGTTACTCACTGTGTCCCTGGGGGGGCGTCCGCAGCCAAGTCCGTGGGCCGCGGCAGCGTGGTAGGCAGCAATAGGCCTAGGCTGACCGTCTGAGGTACCTCCACGTACTCCCCGAGCCGATGGGTCAAATCGGATGTTTCCCGGAGGTGGATCGGCCATCCGGTATGGACAGACAGTCCGTCCACCCTCCGGATCGTGAATCTAGTCCGCAGGGAGCTCCAGCAGCCCGTAGGCCCCAAGATTGCGGAGGGCCTCGGTGATCCGAAGGAGGCCTCAGTATGGAAGGGAATCTGGCCGGTAGAATTCCAAATAGGCACCAGGAGCAGATCGGCAGGGGTCCGGGACCAAGATGCCACCGTTTTTGGCTGCAAAAGATATAAAAAAAGCAGCGGATGGCACTGGATTAGTGTGGGGTATGAGGAGCCAAGCTCATTCACGTCTTTCCAGCTGCACGTCCGGACACGCCCCCCCCCCCCCCGTGCTAAACCTTTCATCCAATTTCTAAATTGCTGCATTTGTAAATTTCAAAAGCCAATATAAAGGAATAATCATGAAAGGACCTCTGCGCTACTAAACAATACCACATGGGGGGCGTGGCCGGGATGGTGGACTGAGCAGACGTGCTTGCTGAGCTCTGCTGGAGAAGAATCCGTTTATAGATCCGTTTTTGGGTCACACTGCAACTTTATTAACCTGCCAGCTTCTGCATGCCTTCTAGGACCTCTGGAGGCCCGAAACGGGGCAAAAAGCTGAAGTTTCCTCCCGGTATTGAGGATACAGTGACCCCGTCTCTGGATCAGCAGCCTACACCAGCGCGCCTTAACAATATGGCGTCGCAGACTGACCAAGAGGAGACCGCTCCACCAGGAATACTGGAGGTTATGGCAGCAATTACCATGTGCCAAACAGCGCTTACATCCAAGATAGAGGCGGTGCAGTTGGATGTGGGGCTGCTGAGACAAGACCTTGACAAAATCCGATCCAGGATAAATGTGGTGGAGCAACAGGTCGGCGACACGGAGGACACTGTGACCGATCACGTGGCCTCCATCAGGGCATTACAAACAAAAATTAAGGCTCTTGAATATCGGGCGGAGGATGCCGAAAACCGGAGCAGGAGGAACAACCTTCATATTGTCAGGCTACTGGAGGGGGTAGAGGGACGTAACCCCGCTGCCTTCACAGAGGACCTATTGCGGTCGGTTCTTCCTGCAGCACACCCATCATCCTACTTTACGGTGGAGAGTGCCCACCGAGTCCCACCGAGGCCGGGACCAGAAGGAGCACCCCCTCGCACTCTTATACTACGACTGCTAAATTTCCGGGACAGGGATGAAATACTGAGGGCAGCTCGCACAGCAGGAGACATCCCTTACCGTAACACGAAAATCATGATGTTCCCCGACTACACCCTGGAAACGCAGAGACAGCGCCGGTCCTTTGACGCTGTGAAGGCAGCTCTTCGTGTCAAGGGGATTCACTACAGTATCCGGTTCCCTGCCAAGCTACGAGTAGTCGATGGTGAGACGGTGAGGATCTTCACCAACCCTAAAGAAGCCGGTACATGGCTGAAGACCTTGCCTCCGTAAGCTCCGGTGTTTTCGCCCTAAGCCTCCGGCTCTCCTTTGATGTGACCGCGGGGGCCGCAGTACAGGGCGCAGCACCATGGAAGATACAGATGCTATTATACACAGACTCCACTCAGCTATCGGTCAACAGTAAGCACTCAGTTAAAGTTAAACATTGACTCGTTCTTTTTTATTTCCTCTTTTCTAAGGATATTTAATGCTAACTGTGACCCCTCATATGCTGTGCCTTGTGTAGAGGTTCCAAGGCTGTGACTGTGTGCGATGTACCCTGCTATGTCCCAGCTGCAAGGTCGGGACAGGTTCGAGACATATTCTCAGCACCCTTACAAATTTCCCTTCCTTTATTAACCTCCAGCAACTCAATCAAGAGAGAGGAAAGAGTTCCCGGTTTGAGGATTTTTATTTTTCTGTGGTTCTGTTTTTTCGTTTTTTCCTTCTTTTTCCTATTTTGGATTGTCAGCTCAAACTTTGGCATGTTATAATCGGGCCCACGCTCCCGATACAATTTTTTGGATTTGGTTTCAATTGGTTTGGGGTCATGTGCCTCTTGATGTTTGCGGGCGCACGGGGTGGGGGGTGGAGTTGGATGGCCGTTTTTGTTTTCAAGATTACTAATACGAATGGCTGGTTTTTGTGTGCTAATTGTTATAAGCAACAAGTGGCCGTCCGGGTGTGTGCGGTTCCCCAAACCTGATAGTGTGGCGGGCTCTCGGGAGCCATGGCTGGTGGGGGGGGGGGGGGGGGTCGCACGCAGGTGGACGAGCCCATTACATATCAGCACTGTATTATCCTTCTTTTATGGCTGTGTGTGAAGTATAGCTAATTTTACGGTGTTGTCTTGGAATGTCAGAGGGCTTAATTCTGCAATAAAGCGATCCCTGGTGCTTAAATCCATACAACAGCATAGCCCTAAAATATGCATTTTGCAAGAAACCCATTTAGTAGGTGCCAGGATTCTAGGCTTAAGGAGGGCCTGGGTGTCTGCTCATTATCATGCCTCCTATTCCAACTATGCTAGAGGAGTGAGTCTGCTGGTGCATAGATCCCTGTCCTTCCAACTAGTGGCAGTTAAAACTGATCCTGGGGCAGATATGTGCTAGTGAATGCACTGATAGATGGGTTGCCATATGTGATTGTAGGAATATATCTGCCTCCTCCTGCTGATACCACGTTACTTCATAATCTGATGCAAAATGTTGTACAATATGATATTAGTAGAGTGCTGCTTGTGGGGGATTTTAACTTAGTTATGTCTAACGAACTGGACAGACTTCAGTCCTCCCCTTCTGCTAATACTAATCTGGCACAATGGGCGTCCTCCTTTCAGCTGACGGATCTCTGGCGCCATTACCACCCCTCGGACGCCCAGTTTACCTGTCTATCCACTACCTATCGGACGCTATCCTGCATAGACATGGCCTTTGCGTCGTCTGATTTGCTGCGGGAGATAGTGTCCACGGAGATTCTCTCTCATGGCATTTCGGATCATGCTCCATTGATGGTCACGGTCCGGGCCGCTCCATTGACACCGGTTTGTTGACACCGTGTACCGGAAGTATCGCACCTGGTGACGGCGGTTCGCCGCCATACATTGTGTCACTACATGCACTGTATGCATAGTGCGTTTTTATCCTAATAAATTTTTTACTACACTATTGGAGGCCCCCTTGTTTTCCCTTCTTTTTTTGGCATGATGTCTTGGATCCTGAGCCAAGTCTGATGGGGATTTATTACAGACACCTATCCATCTGAAGTCAGCCATCATCATCCAGCACCATTCGGAACAGCCATCTCCATCATCACCCAACACCTTCCACAGGGCTTTTATTTAAGCCCCTTAAGGTAAGGGCACTGTGAGCACAGGTGCATATAGATTATGCACGGATATTATTATTATTTTTGTCATTTCAAGCACGAAAGAACTTTTATGAGTATTATCACCATTGATGTTACATTTACTGATGATTCATCTCCGCCAATGAACTTTGGTTTTTCGCCATAAGCACCATCTTGTTGGGATTTTATATGTCACTTATTTTCACTATTTCATTATTGGACTATTTTTCATTTTATTTGTCGATTGTGTACATTTTATACTTTCACCTGGTGACGTAGTACACGCTGTAAAACAGGTCACGCATGTGAACAAGTTCATATTATCTTTATTTTTGTGTTTTGCGCGAAATCATTACAGATTCATTCATTGTTTTGTGGTGGTTATGTGTACACTAGATTTTGCAGAAACACACCCAAGATTATTTATTATATGTTAGTTAAACAATACCACATGAACTAACGTATAATAAATAATCTTGGGTGTGCTGCTGCAAAATCTAGTGTACACATAACCACCACAAAGCAATGAATGAACCTGTAAATGATTTCGCGCAAAACACAAAAATAAAGATAGAATATGAACTTGTTCACATGTGTGACCTATGTTACAGCGTGTACTACGTCACCAGGTGAAAGTATAAAATGTACACAATCGACAAATAAAATGAAAAATAGTCCAATAATGAAATAGTGAAAATAAGTCACCTGGTGACTTAGTACACGCTGTAACACAGGTCACGCATGTGAACAAGTTCATATTCTAGCTTTATTTTTGGGTTTTGCGTGAAATCATTTACAGATTCATTCAATATAAAAGGAATAGTAGTGGTAAAAAAAAAGCACTTTTAGGTTTAACTAATCATTTTTTGTATAATTCTCCTTTAAGGGGGCGTGTCATATGCCTACATACCTTTTGATATTAGATGTCCGTCGTTCCCATCTCTGAAAGTTGGGAGGTATGCAACAGGCAACACTGTAATACCAGGGACTAGTCATTGTCCTCTGCCTGCCTTTTATGGTCACAGCTTTAACAATACAGGTCCTCTTTAAAAGGTTGCAAGATTATACCTGGCATAATATCATACATACAAAATTAAGTACACCATTATAGAACATGGACTTCACAGACTCATTCAGGGCATAATCATTACATAATTGTTATGATTTGGTCACTAAACAGACACAGTGGTTGCAACTGACTCTAAATTATGTTTAAACTGGGAGACAAAGTCAGATGATTTGGATGTACTGAACCATGACAGAATGCCTAATATGTTAAAAATATAATCAAATTTCCCATCTGAAAAATCAGAAATGCAATTATTTAGTCGAGAGTTCTATCTTTCAAGCAAAACGTGACAAGTTTCACAGCTGAGGCACATCCAACAGAAATCGCACTAGTCACCAATATCACAGGGACGTCTGTTATGATTGCAAACTGTGCAATTACTGGGGATTATATTGTACCTCCCCCAAATAGTAAAATACAATCCCCGTGTGAGTGTTTTATACAAAACACTTTATATAAATTATAGGGTTTATTTAATCTTTACAAAGTGTAGGTTGATTACTAGGCACTGGCTGTATAAAATAGGATTTTTTAAAACAGCTTACCTGTAAAATCCTTTTCTTTCGAAGGACATCACGGGACACAGAGCCACAGTAATTACTGATGGGTTATATAGGTATCACTGGTGATTGGACACTGGCAGACCCTATCAGGAAGTTCAACCCCCTATATAATCCCTCCCCCTTGCAGGGATACCTCAGTTTTGTAGCCAAGCAATATAGTGTATTAGAAGAGGGGCGGGACCTCTGTGTCCCGTGATGTCCTTCGAAAGAAAAGGATTTTACAGGTAAGCTGTTTTTAAAAATCCTATTTTCTTTCTCGAACATCACGGGACACAGAGCCACAGTAATTACTGATGGGATGTCCCAGAGCAATGCTACCTGAGGGGGGGGAACCACGACCAAGTAGGGTGCAATCAGACCTGAGGACCCTGTACCGCTGCCTGCAGCACACTACGCCCAAAGGCGATATCCTCATGCCTTCTCACATCCACCTGATAGAATCTGGTGAATGTATGAACTGAAGACCAGGTTGCGACCTTGCAGATTTGAGCCATAGAGGCCCGGTGATGCACTGCCCAAGAAGCACCAATAGCCCTTGTGGAATGTGCCCTGATCTGAAACGGAGGAATCTTCTGTTTCAAACCGTAAGCTTGAATGATCAACTGTCGAATCCATTTAGAAATGGTAGCTTTTGACGCTGCCTGTCCTCTATTGGGACCCTCTGGCAGCACAAACAAAACATCAGTCTTGCGGATCCGAGTAGTTGCCCCTAGATAGGCCTTAACTGCTCTTACTACATCCAACGAATGTAGAGATCTCTCTTCCGGAGAACAGGGATCTGGAAAAAAAGGAAGGTAGAACAATGTCTTGGTTTAAATGAAAATCAGAAACCACCTTCGGTAAAAAACTAGGATGAGGGCGTAGTACCACTCTATCCTTGTGTATAATCAAATAAGGCTCCTTACAGGAAAGAGCTGCTAATTCTGATACTCTTCTAGCAGAAGAGATGGCCACCAGATAAATTAATTTCCTTGTCAACAAGACCAAAGGAATCTGACTTATTGGTTCAAAAGGCTGTTTCTGTAACACAGCCAGGACCAAATTCAAGTCCCAGGGGTTTAGGGGCGCTTTAACCGGAGGATTAAGACGCATCACCCCCTGCATAAAGTTTCAGACCAAAGAATGCAAAGCAAGTGGCTGCTGAAATAATACTGATAAAGCAGAGACCTGGCCCTTGATGGTACTCAAGGCCAGCTTCATCTCTAATCCCATCTGTAGAAAATCAAGGATTCTACCTATGACATATTTCCTGGGATGCCAACCTCTGGATTCACACCAGGTTATATAAGCCTTCCAGACTCTATGATAAATCATCCTGGAAGCTGGCTTCCTTGCATTAATCAAGGTAGATATGACAGGACCTGAGAGCCCACGACTCTTCAGAACGTGGGTCTCAATAGCCAAACCGTCAAATTTAGCGTTTGTAAGGCAGGATGGAACACTGGACCTTGAGATAACAGGTCTGGGCGTACCGGTAGGGTCCACGAGGAACCCACCGTCATCCTTACTATTTCTGCATACCAAGTCCTTCTGGGCCAAGCGGGGGCCACCAGAAGTACCGACTTCCATTCCTGCCTGATCCTGCGAAGGAGTCGTGGTAGTAGCAGAATAGGCGGGAATGCGTAAACCAGTGAGAACCGATGCCACGGAATCACCAACGCATCCGTCCCGCATGCAAGAGGATCTTTTGTCCTTGCCACAAATCTGTCTATCTTTTTGTTGAATCGGGATGCAAAGAGATCTACATCTGGAACCCCCCATCTTTGGCATATGACCCAAAAGACGTCGGGATGCAGAGACCATTCCCCTGGAAGTAACTGCTGGCGACTTAGATAGTCCGCCTGCCAATTCTCTATTCCCGGGATGAAAACTGCCGATATGCATGGCACATGCATCTCTGCCCAGACTAAGATCTGGTTCACCTCTTTTTGAGCAGCTCGGCTCCGGGTGCCTCCCTGATGATTGACATAAGCCACTGCTGTGGCATTGTCGGACTGGATCCTGACCGGACAACCCTGTAGCCTGATAGTCCAGGCCTTTAGAGCTAGATGTATCGCCCGGATCTCCAGAATGTTGATGGGTAAGGTCCTCTCTGTCTTGGACCATACCCCTTGGACCGCAGCCTGTTCCAGAACTGCTCCCCAACCTGACAGACTGGCATCTGTTGTTACCACCGTCCAGGTAACCGGTAGAAAGGATTTCCCCTTCTGCAGGTTTTCGGGTATGAGCCACCAATTGAGGCTCTGACGCACCGCATGCGACAGGTGCATCGGAAAGTCTAATGCCTGAACCTTCTTGTTCCAGGTCGACAGAATACTGTGTTGCAGCATTCTTGAGTGAAACTGAGCATAGGGAACTGCTTCGAATGAAGACACCATTTTCCCTAGTAGCCTCATAAAAAAGGCGGACTGAGGGACCCTTCTTGGTCCTTACTGTCAGAATCAGCTCTCTCAAAGCAGTGATCTTTGCCTGAGGTAGAAATATTTTCTCCTGGCTTGTATCTATAATCATACCTAAATACTCCAGTCTTCTTACTGGTTTTAGGAAAGACTTTTCTAAGTTGAGGATCCAACCTAGGTGTTCTAGATACCTGACCGTGGTCCTCAAGTTTCCATTCAAAGAGGCTACCGACCGGTCTATCAAGAGCAGGTCGTCTAGGTATGCTATGACAGCTATACCCTGAGCCCTTAATCTGGCCAGAGGAGGAGCCAAGATCTTTGTGAACACTCGAGGTGCAGTGGCTATCCCGAAAGGCAGAGCCACAAACTGGAAATGGCGCCCTCCTACCTCGAAGCGCAGAAACTTCTGATGAGCAGGAAAAATGGGCACATGCAGATATGCATCTCTGATGTCTATTGATGCCAGAAATTCTCCTCCCTGCAGGGTGGGAACTACTGTTCGAATTGATTCCATGCGGAAGGATTGAATCCTTAGGAATCGGTTCAGATCCCTTAAGTCCAAAATGGGCCTGACATCCCCATTTGGCTTTTGGACCGTAAAAAGGTTGGAATAGAAGCCCAATCCCTGGTCCTTTGCGGGAACTATCATAATGACCTCCTGCGACAAAAGTCGCTCTAACGCTAGAAGGAGCGACTGCTTCTTCTCTGGGTCTCTGGGAACATTTGATCTGTGGAACCGAGGAGAAGGGAATTCCTGAAACTCCAGCTTGTACCCTAAGGTTACCGTGGAGATTACCCATCTGTCCTGGAAGTCCTCGTGCCAGAGCTCTGAGAACTGTCGCAGTCTTCCCCCCACTCGAGTGAGCGGAGGCGCCCCCTCATGCAGAGGTCTTAGTGTTTTGCCTAGTAGGCTTCTTTCCCCAGGACTTTTGTCCTTGGGGTTGACTCTTGTCTCTGGACCCCAATGGAGGCGGCATCGAGACTGCCTGGAGGCTGAAGCCCCCGGCGCTGGGGAAAGAGTCCGTTTGAAAGAGGGACGCTTACTCTTCTTCTTGACAGGTAAGAGAGTGCTTTTCCCACAAGAGATTCTCTTGATATAGTTATCTAAGTCCTCTCCAAACAACCTTGCACCACGAAATGGAAACCCAGCCAGTAGCTTCTTACATGGTGCTTCGGCTGACCAATTTTTCAACCATAGGATTCTACGTATATGCACCAACCCCAGTGAAAGACGGGAGGTTTGCACGATAGAATCTCTAATGGCGTCAACCACAAAGCATAAGGCCGCTGGAAGGTTAGCAAACCCCTGGGCCTGCTGTTGAGGTAATACTTTGATGACCTGCTTAACATGGTCTCTTAAGTATTGACAGACTCCAATCGCTGCTACTGCAGGTTGGGCCACTGATCCTGCTAAGGAGAAAACATCCTTCAATAGGGATTCCATCCTTTTATCTACAGGATCCCTGAGCATCTGAGCATTGTCTACAGGACAAGTCAGGCTATTATTTACGGAGGAAATGGCGGCATCAATAGCCGGCATTCCCCACATTTTAATAAACTTTTCTTCCATCGGATAAAGTGTTGAAAACTTTCTCGGCGGAAAAAAACGTTTGTCTGGGTGATCCCACTCAGAATAAATGAGCTTTTCAAGTAAAGTATGAACAGGAAAAGCATGTGCTGCTTGGAAAGGTTTCAGTGACCCCAAAGCAGAAGAGGATTCTTTAGTAGTTTCAGGTATGGGCAACTTAAATGTGGATCGGACCAATCCAGTGAGGATCTGCACTAAGACTTTCTCCTCTTGGGAAGTCGCAGAGGGTCCCTCTCCACCTGATTCCCCCGAAGAGGAATCATCCGTCCCATCCCGATCCTCTGAAAGGGATTCATCTCCTTTATCCCAGAGCTCCTCTGTCTGAGGGTCTTGGGGAACAGAGGAAGGCCTAGTGCGTTTTCTTCCACTGAGTGAAGACGTAATCACGGCCATTAATCTTTCCTCTAGACCATTAATGGTTGAGGAAAAAACCTCTTGTGTAATATATACAGGGGCTGAAGTGCCAGAAGCAGGTGTAGCCCCTGACCCCGATGGCTCTCCCTGGCTAGCCGTCCCTGGCCCATCTTTAGGGGGGGGGGAGGATGCTGCCGACAGGGGGCCCTCAGAACCTGAACGAGATCCCCTAGTGTCTCTGGTTCCTGGGGTGCTTGAACCTCTTCTACCCATAGTGCAAAGCAACAAGGTGTGAGGTATACAAATGAACACTGCCCGCTGAGCGATGTAGTCTGGCTAAAAGCCTTGCTACCCAATGCTCAGTCTGGTGTTACTTCAGTAAATGCTGCCTAGGAGAATGCCTGTGTCCCACCTTACATGCGACCGTCAGCTCTGTGTCTCTCAGAAGGCTGAGTGCACCTGTACAGAGTGCCTTTAATAGCCTGCAGCTGGCCTGAGTGGGAGTCTAAGCACCTGTGCTGACGTCCCGCCCCCTCCTCTACCGCCCCCCCCCTCGAGTTTTGAAAAAAACGAGCGCTTCCCACACTGCCGACTCTCCTGTCATGCTTCTGAAGAAAAGGCTGGGGATGGGGGGGGGAGAAGGAGGGAGACTGGTAACAAGATTTGCCTGAACGGCTATCTTCAGAGATGGTGGCCATTAGGCCACAGAGCCCGGGTGGTATAACCACTTTCTAGACCCCTGTGGCCCCTCTCTAGCCTGGGGGGGAACATTCAAACATGAGAAATCCCCCTTTCCACCTTACCTGCTTGCAGCCTGCTTTGAGATGCTGGGAATAATCAGCACTGAACACCTGAGACAGTCAGTCAGCATGTGTAGGTTTGTGCTCTTGGCAGACCCCGGTGGTCACAATAGGCATAGCATGCATTTACCTTAAAGGAGAAAAACCACTAGAACTCAAAAATTCTGTGGAATCTCCTCTTACCTTATCCAGCCGCAGGGTTTACACAGACCCAATCTTCACCTCTCACGGTGGGCTCCGTTTGAAAAAACCGTCAGAGACTGGGGCCCCCATCAGTAGGGGGATCCAACAGTTCTGGGACCATAAAGCACCTCGCCAGAAATTAGGAAGTTTAAAGCCATTTTCTGATCTGCGGGGTCCAGCTCTCTAAAAAGAGAAGCATTACGGGTAAAACCTCGTTTCTTCGGACACGAGGCCCGGGTACCATTCAATTCGGCCATGAAAAGACACTTTGAATGGATCCGGTTCGCCTGGCTTGCCCCAGTATAGGATCTTAGGATATTCCCTTTGGAGCTTAGCACAGGACATCTTTACACGTCCATCACCTAAGACACTGGCGTAAAAACTGAGGTATCCCTGCAAGGGGGAGGGATTATATAGGGGGTTGAACTTCCTGATAGGGTGTGCCAGTGTCCAATCACCAGTGATACCTATATAACCCATCAGTAATTACTGTGGCTCTGTGTCCCGTGATGTTCGAGAAAGAAAGATGTCTTACCAGGATACTGATCAAACTGAAAAATGATTTCTGTATAAAAGCAGCTATATCAACTATCTATACAACCATGTCCTGAAATACTCTGCATTGCTAGAGGACTCTGCTCCTTCCTCCATCTAACTCTCCTCTCCTAAAATACAGTGCATCCGGAGAGTATTCACAGCGCTTCACTTTTTCCACATTTTGTTATGTTACAGCCTTTTTCCAAAATTGATCAAATTCATTATTTTCCTCAAAATTCTACAAACAACACCCCATAATGACAACGTGAAAGAAATTAGTTTGAAACCTTTGCAAATTAAAAGAAAAAAACAAAAAACAAAAAAAATCCCATTTACATGGGATGAAGAATGGGAGAAACTAGAGGTCGACCGATATATCGGCCGATATTGGCTTTTTTTACTTAATCGGCCGATTGTGCTGATAAAAAAAGCCGATTATAACTTCAGCAGGACTTGCAAATGACTTCTGTAATAGAAGTCAATGCAAGTTGCCTGAAGTTATCTGTGGAAAGACTTCTCTCCTCCCTGGGCAGCCTGCCAAATCTGATAAGAAGAAACATTGCATCTCTTCAGGTTCTTTTATCAATAGACTGAACTCCATGTGGAGGAGTTCTCAGTTTAACCATTTAAAGACCAAATCTTTTCTGACACTTGTTGCTTACAAGTAAAAATCCTGTATTTTCTGCTAGAAAATCACTTACAACCCCCAAACATTATATAATTTTTTTTAGCAGAGACCCTAGGTAATAAAATAGCGGTTGTTGCAATATATTATTATGTCACACGGTATTTGCGCAGCGGTCTTTCAAAACGCAATATTTTTTAAAAAATACACTAATAAAAAAATAAAAAAACTAAGCAGTAAAGTTAGCCCATTTTTTTTCATCCAAAAGTTTTGATTACCTGTTTTTGTGTATTTAATATTTAAGATATAGTTTTTTTTATCTAAATTCTACATACAAGTGAACTGATTGGAGGTTTGTTTTGTTTAATAAATGTTTATATGTAAAAAATTTTCTGTATCACTTAAGGTTGCTTTCACACTGGAGCAGGCATGCGTTGACGGTAAAACGCTGCTAGTTTTAGCAGCGCTTTACTGTCATTTTAGCGGCACTATTCGGCTGCTAGCAAGGCGTTTATAACCCAGCTAGCAGCCGAGGAAGGGGTTAAATGCGCCCCTGAAGCGCCGCTGCTGAAACGCTTTGCAGGCGCTTCGGCAGTGGTGTGCATTCATTTCAATGGGCAGGAGTGGTGGAGGAGCGGTATACACCGCTCCAAAGATGCCGCTTGCAGGACTTTTTTTTAACATCCTGCCAGCGCATTGCCTCAGTGTGAAAGCACTCGGGATATCTCATTGAGACTGCAGGGGAGCCGTTTTCCAGGCACTTTACAGGCGCTATTTTTAGCCCAAAAGTGCCTAAAAAACGCCCCAGTGTGAAAGGGGTCTAACTGTTAGATTTTATGAGATGAAGGGGGAAAAAAAAAAAAAAGAAGAAACTGCCCAAAAATAGGTGTGCCAAGTGTGTAGCATCATACTCAAAAAGACTTGAGGCTGTAATTGGTGCTTCAACAAAGTATTGAGCAAAGGCTGTGAACATTTATGTACATGGGATATTTTTTAATAAATTTGCAAATATTTCAAACAAATCTTTTACGTTGTCATTATGGGGTATTGTTCATACAATTTTAAAGAAAATAATGAATTTATTCGATTTTGGAATAAGGCTGTAACATAACAAAAAGTGGAAAAAGTGAAGCGCCGTGAATACTTTCCAGATGCACTGTACTTTGCACTGCTGCAGGATTTGTTTGCTTCCTCCAAGTCTTCACTCCTGAAATATTCTGTGCTGTTGGAGGACTCTGTTTCTCTGTCTAACTCCCTTCCTCTACCAAAATACTCTGTACTGCTGGAAGACTCATTTTTCTAAGAAATGTTTCTCTCCAGAAAACTTAATTAGTTGTTTATGGTATGTATGTATGTATGTATGTATGTATGTATGTATGTATGTATATGTCACACATACACACACACACACACACACACACACACATATACACACACACATCACAAATCATAGACCATAGGGTGAAAGAAGCTCCTCTTGGATAACTAGAGCCTGACAGTGAGACTGAAAGCAAAGGTCTTCGGTGAGGAGTGATCAGAAACTGCCCTAGGAGAAGGCCTCAACTAACCTGATCCTATCACATGAACAAAAAGAAAATGGGAGTCCATGGGGGTTATTTACGAAAGGCAAATCCATTTTGCACTACAAGTGCACTTGGAAGTGCAGTCGGTCTAAATCTAAGGGGTAGATCTGAAATGAGGGGAAGCTCTGCTGATTTTATCATCCAATCATGTGCAAGATAAAAATTGTATTTTTTTTTTAACAGCTTACCTGTAAAATCCTTTTTTTGGAGTACATCATGGGACACAGAGCCTTAAATAATTACTTAATGGGTTACAGGCCATCTTCAGGTGATGGACACTAGTAGGAAGTTCACTCCCTATATAACCCCTCCTCTTTCCAGGAGCACATCAGTTTTTGTAGCAAAGCAATATACTTAAATCCCAAAAAAGAGGGGCGGGACCTCTGTGTCCCATGATGTACTCCAAGAAAAGGGATTTTTATAACAGCTTACCTGTAAAATCCATTTTCTTTATCATCATGGGACACAGAGCCTTAAGTAATTACTTAATGGGGCGTCCCAAAGCAATGCCACATGAGGGGTGGGAGAAAACAACCCGCAGGGTAAACCCAGACTTGACGACCTATACTACTGCCTGCAGCACACTGCGCCTAAGGGCGATATCCTCATACCTCCTTACATCCATCTGATAAAATTTTGTGAATGTATGCACTGAAGACCAAGTTGCGGCCTTACAGATCTAAACCATTTGGGGCCTGGTGACGCACTGCCCAGGAGGCACTAACCGCCCTGGTAGAATGTGCCTTAACTTGAAAAGGGGGAATCTTACCCCTTAAAATCATAAGTTTGAATTATAACTTGCCGAATCCACTTAGCGACAGTGGATTTCGACGCTGCCTGTCCTTTCTTAGGACCCTCTGGCAGAATAAATAAGACATCAGTCTTACCAATCTGAGCAGTTGCCTTTAAACAGATTTTCACTGCTCTTACCACATCAAGACAATTTAGTGACTTTTCTTCCCTGGAACATGGTTTTGGAAAAAACGATGGCAGGACAATATCTTGGTTCATGTGGAAACCGGAGACCACTTTTGGTAAAAAACCAGGACGAGGGCGCAACACCACTCTGTCCTCATGAAAAATCAAATATGGCTCTTTACAAGAAAGAGCAGACAATTCAGAAACCCTCCTTGCTGAGGATATAGCAACCAAAAATACCAACTTCCTTGTCGGAAGGACTAGGGGAATATGTTGTATGGGTTCAAATGGCTGTTTCTGTAACACAGATAAAACTAAGTTCAAGTCCCAAAGGTTCAAGGGAGGTTTGACAGGCGGATTAAGCCGCATCACCCCTTGCATAAAACCCCGGACTAAAGAAAGTGTAGCAAGTGGTCTTTGAAATAAGACTTGGCCTTTAATAGTACTCAAGGCCAATTTCATTTCTACCCCTAATTGTAGAAAGGAAAGAATTCTGCCCATGATATATCTTCGAGGGTGCCAACCCTTAGATTCACACCAGGAAACATAAGCCCTCCAGACTCTATAATATATAGTTCTGGAAGCTAGCTTCCTTGCATTAATCAGGGTAGAGATAACTGACCCAGAAAGCCCACGTTTCTTCAGAATGTGGGTTGCAATAGCCAAGCCGCTAAATTTAGAGACCGTAAGGTAGGATGGAATATTGGACCCTGTGAGAGCAGATATGGCCGTAGTGGGAGGGACCATGGGCCCTCCACTGCCATCTTTACGATTTCTGCATACCATGACCTTCTGGGCCATGCTGGTGCTACCAGAATTACCGGCTTTTTTTCCAGCTTGATCCTGCAAAGAAGTCGAGGCAGCAACTGAATGAGGGAATGCATAAATCAGTGAGAACTGATCCCACGGGGTCACCAACGCATCCGTTCCGCATGCGAGTGGATCCCTTGTTCTGGCCACAAAGTTGACCAACTTCATGTTGAACCTGGACGCTAGAAGATCTACGTCTGGAGTCTCCCATCTTTGGCAAACAGCCCGAAATATGTCAGGTGAAGAGACCATTCCCCTGGGAATAACTGCTGGCGACTTAAGTAGTCTGCCTGCCAATTCTCTACTCCCGGAATGAAGACTACCAATAGGCATGGAACATTCCTTTCTGCCCAAGTTATGATATGGTTAGGATAGGATATGGCTCTCTCTGCGCTGTGGTGCCCTCTTGTTGATTGATATGGGCCACAGCTGTGGCATTGTCGGATTGGATCCTGACAGGACAATCCCGTAACCTGAAAGTCCAGGATTTTAGAGCCAGACGCACTGCTCGAATCTCTAGGATATTGATGGGCAAGGTTCTTTCGGTTCTTGACCACTGTCCCTGGACAGTTGTCTTTCCCAGTACTGCTCACAGCCTGAGAGTCTGGCATCCGTCGTTACCACTTTCCAGATGACTGGACTGAAGGATTTTCCTTTCAGCAGATTCTGGGTTAGTAATCACCAAGTGAGGCTTTGGGACACTCTTGGGGACAGCCACATTGGCAAGTCTAAAGCTTGAATTGTTTTGATCCAAGTGGACAGGATACCATTTTGCAACAGTCTTGAATGGAACTGGGCATAGGGAACTGCTTCGAATGAAGCCACCATGGTTCCTAGTAACCTCATGCAGAGGCGAATGGAGGGATCGCCTTTTGACCTAACCATCCGCGCCAGCTCTTTTATGAAGTTGATCTTTGCCTGAGGAAAGAACACCTTTTCCTGGGCTGTGTCTATGATCAGACCCAAGTACTCCAGCCTTTTTAGCGTTATTAAGGAAGATTTCTCTAGGTGACAGTCACGTGACTGTGATGTAACGCGTGGGAGGAGCCAAGGACGCTCTGTGCAGATCAGCAGTTTCACACAGTGTACTGCACTGAATCTGCTCCTGTCTAAGGCGGCTGACTGCTATAGTAAAACCTGCATTTGCCTTATCATTATAAGGCACACGTGAGTGGATTGAAGTTTGCCTGTGTACCTTGGTATCCTAACTATTGCACAATGATTGGTTTTTTCTCTTATTTGCCTGTTTATGATTCTCACATTGGTTGTGAATAGAAGCAAAAAACACTTTGGTACTATTAAGATCAATGAGCACCTTAATTAAGCAAGTGTTTTTAAACAGCTTTGCTAGTGATCAAAAGCTCTATACCAATCAGGATTCCACACCTGTATAATTGAACCTTCTGAATACATCCCTATATATTTATTTTTATGTGGATTTTTTATGTGAATTTTTTACACATTTGGTGTCACTAATTTTTTATAGTTTTACACTATTTTGATTGTTGGATTTTTTAGGAATTTTTACTCACCGCTGGATTTATTTGACTATTTATATTTACTTTTATATTCATTTTCATGCACATTGTGAAGCGCTTCAAATATCATTATTTATTTAATAGACAATCCAACCTTCACCCATCACGGCGGACTACGTTTAGCAAACTTTCAAGGACCGGGTCCCTGATATCGGGGTTCCACTCCCTTGAACCTGTAAAAGCACCCCACCAGGAAAGCTTTTAGGTAATGTGGCAAGACCTAAGTCCTGGGTCCCGGGGTCCAGCCCTACAAAGAGAGGCGTTACAGGCAAACAGGCTTCGGATACATGGCCCCAGGTACCATCCACTTAAGCCTCAGTGACACTTTGGATGGATCTGGTCTATGGAGACTATTTAAATCCAGCATGGATGCCTCCTGGAGCTCCTCAGAGCACATCTTCACTCGTGTCCAACACCTTAGACACTGGCGAAAAACTGATGTGCTCCTGGAAGGAGGAGGGGTTATATAGGGAGTGAACTTCCTGGATTGGGTATACCAGTGTCCATTACCTGAAGGTGGCCTATAACCCATTAAGTAATTACTTAAGGCTCTGTGTCCCATGATGTATGATAAAGAAATGCTGTTTTTTATCTTCCTTGCATGTCCCCCTCGGATCTACAGCGACTTTACTTCCAAGTGCACTTGCAGTGCACTTGTAGTGCAAAGTTGATTTGCCTTTAGTAAATAACCCCCCATATCTGGAAAGGCTGATTTGTCAGATTCTCAAGTTGCAGAAGCAAGGACTGCCAGGGAAAGAACCCCTTAAGGGTGAAAGGAAGTTGAAATGCTGTACTTCCAACAGTTCAAACAGCAGTTCCTCAGAATAAAGTGAAAACTGAAATTTGATTCAAGAGTCACAAGGGATAAATGGGGGAAGAACATGAAAACCCTCTACAAAGTCTTAAGCAAGGGATAGAACGTTATCAAGGACAGGTCCAGATTTAATAGCGTTGAGATCTGAGCTCTGGTCCAATGCTATCTGTAAGAAGAAGCATTGTAAAAGTACAGATTTAGAGATGCTCCCAGCTCCTCAAATCTAAAGAACTGTTTGAGTCAACAAAGCAAATAAAAGCCTCACTGGATCAGCGAACCACATTCACCTGGATCAATCCAGAACAAGTAATAATCAGTGAAAGCCCTCCTTCTCGAGTCTGAGAAACTAATGAGGAGGAAGCATTAGAAGAGGAAAGGCCTAGATACAGCCATAAGGTCATACCTCTGAGTCTCCACAGCACCTACATCTACTACCAGAGGATTCCTACACTTGGACAAACCTGTTCAGCGTGGAGTTGAATTAGGGTATGAAGGGGTTTACAAATGGCATCCTCCACCTGTAAACAAATGTTCTGGAACACACTCAGGTGTGTAGATGATTCCCCAAAGTCTACATGAAACCAACTGAGAAAGCCTGACTCCCCATTGGCTACAACTGAAATAAGCACAGGGGACAGAACTAAAACTAGTAAGGGAGGGTTTGGGACTTTAAATGAGGTAGGTCTAGCATGGCTAAAAGATGAATGTAAGGAGACATGTTTTATTCAATACATTAAAAAACATGACATAGCAAAATGAGTACATGCATGGTAAAACAAGCATATCAAATGACATATTAACCAGATATTCATGAAAACAATCATAGCAACTTTGAGATGACATATTGAGGTATAAGACAGTTGTCCATCATATAGGATCGCTTGAAAAGCAACATGGTGGGGTAAATTGGGAGTGGATGAAATAAAAACCATCTAAAAAGAAAATGGTGCATCAAAATGAGCCTGCCTCACGTTTCGTGGTTTCCTACCACATCAGGGGCGAGTGCACCAATGTCTGTAAAAAAAGCATAAGAAAAACTGTCCACTGTTACACCCAAACACAAGGGAGACTATATATGTAAAGGAAGAGAGAAATGAACTCATCCCGCTAAGTACTTACAGTGGATATAAAACTCTACACACCCCTGTTAAAATGTCAGGTTTCTGGTGATGTAAAAAAAAAAAAAAAAATTAGACAAAGATAAATCATTTCAGAACTTTTTCTATTTTTTTGAGCCATACCTGCTAAAAAAAACAGTAACTGGAGTCCAACACCAAGATGAAAGGTAGGTACAAATGAAGTGTGAAAATAGTGGAAAAAGCCATACCTGCAAATTATATAAGAGAAATGATGAAAGCCAGCCAATGCTGTTTTCTATCAAACACTAAAAAGCATAGGCAGAAAGCCCAGCCAGGTGATTGAAAACAGCATTGGCTGGCCTTCATAATTTCTCTTATATCGTTTGCACTCTTCTTTTCCTTTTGAGCAGGTATGGCTTTTTCCACCATTTTCACACTTAATTTGTACCTACCTTTCATCTTGGTGTTGGGCTCCAGTTACTGTTAAAAAGTATTGAACACCTTCATGTATTCACAGTCTACCCGATTTACTCACTTTTACAGCATTGGAGCCCAAATGGATTTCTTTTTGATCACTCGTTTCCTTTCTTCTGGGGATCATGATGTGCATCTGGCTTTTCTGCAGGCCCCTTCCTCAGCTCCCGGGATGAACATTTTAAGCATCTACCAGTTTTCATGTTCACATGGTTTAGACTTAGTTGACATGCAAGTACTTAGCGGGATGAGTTAATTTCTCCTTTTTTTGTATATATAGTCTCCCTCGTGTTTGGGTGTAACATTGGACTATACAGTTTTATTTATGCTTTTTTACAGACATTGGTGCACTCGCCCCCTGATGATGTGGTAGGAAACCAAAAAACGTGCGTCAGGCTAATTTTGGTGCACCATTTTCTTTTACGTTAAACAAAGGTTTTTATTAATCAACTGGTGCATACATGTTATGTTTGCTTTTACATATAAACTTAGTAACTGATACATTGAGTGTTATACAGTCTGTAAGTAAGATATCTGGTACATTATTTTTGTCATGTGAGTATATTCTACAAGTACAGTATACATTTAGTACATAGAGACTACATATTGAGGCGTGTGTTCAAGTATTCATTTCAAGCTAATTTGGTTTTATTATACACACATGTATCAGATTCCTGGAGCCAGCGTTATATTTGTTGGGGCAGCCTCTGTTAATATATACGCATTTCTTATACGGCAGGGTATTATTCACTTCTATTTTCCATTCTACTATTTTGGGAGGCGTTTGTCTCATCCATTTTTAGCTATGGATTTTTCTTGCTGCGAACAACGTCTCGTGAAGAAATATTTTTGTATACTTATCAATTGTATCTGGTATTATGCCAAGAAGGCATTGTTTTGGGTCTAATGCTAGGGGTGAACCCATTGTATCGTGTAGAAATGTCACGATTTGTTTCCACAAGCCTTGAATCTTGGGACATGTCCAAATCAAGTGGAAGAAAGTGCCTGTCTCTTTTCCACACATCAGGCGTGTGGTAGATTGAGTGCATTTGTATCTTGCCACTCTAAGGGGTTTGAGGTATGCCCTGTGCAGAATGTAGAGTTGCGACAGTTGATCCGATAGTTTGGGGGATACGGCCTTATAAGACTCCAGTGCCTCCTCCCACTCCTCATCCTCTATTGGTCCCACCTCTCTTTCCCATCGGGGTTTCAGGTCGTATGCTATTGTAGTAGAGATGGGGGTTGAGAGCATGTTGTAAAATGCTGAAATCAGTTTGTGGGGATCCGTGTTCTTAATTACTGCCATAATGACATTGGGTGTAGGGTTTGGGACAGAGTCAGAAAATTGCGATTGTGTCGCATGGCAGAGTTGTAGAAATCTAAAGAACATTCGATTTTGAATTGTGAAGTTTTCTTTAAGTGAATTGAAAGTTTTAAGGTGCGCATCTTTTAGTATGTGATGCAGGTAGAATATTCCCTGCCTGGACCATATACTTTTGTCATGAATTTTGTTGAATTCGGGAAGGTTCTTGTTGTGCCATATCGGCGTGTAGTCATTGAATTGTGGGATATAAAGTTTGGAAGCGGCTAAGTCCCATATTTTCCTATAGTGGTATAGCATGGTTTGTCTATTTTCCCCTGGTTCCGACCCTCCCAAACCCGATGCTATTGCGTATATCGAGTCCTTGGTGTGTTGTGCCCATTTTGGCCATAGGAGCGCGAGAAATCTCTCGCTATCAGTTTAATTTAAGTGAAAGATGTGACAGTTGTGATGTGATGTAATATAGGTTAAAGTCAGGGAGAGCTGTGCCACCAAGGTCAGTTGGGTTCTTGAGAGTTTGCCATGCCAGTTTGTGTCTGTTAGTTCCCCACACAAAGGGCTTGAGAAGGGACTCCAAAGATTTGAAATTTTTCAGGGGTAAGTAAACTGGAGTATGCCATAGGATATACAGTATTTTAGGGAGTAGGATCATTTTAATTAAATTTATGCGGCCCCAGGTTCCAAGTGGGAGTCGGGACCATATTCGTACTTTAGTTTTAACCAGGGAAAAGGAGAGGGTCTATATTAAGGGATATGTAGTCTGTAGGGGATCTGGATATATGGATCCCCAGGTATTTAATGACAGCAACTCTCTGTAGTGGTAGTCTGGCTTGGGATTCTGGGGGTGGGAAGCTATCGATTGGTAGAATTTGGGACTTTTCCCAATTTATTTTCAGTCCTGAAAATGTTCTGAATAGTTCGATCGTGTGAAGTGCGGTGTGTAAAGATGGGCCTGAGTCTGCTAAATATAACAGTGTGTCATCTGCATACATACAGATTTTTTTCAATTAAGGAGCCCATTCTCAGTCCTTTGATCTCTGGGTTTGCTCGGATGGATATTGCAAGGGGTTCCGCCGCAAGGGCATACAATAGTGGGGATAAAGGACAGCCCTGTCTCGTGCCTCTGCTAAGGTAAAACATGCAAGAAAGCCACCCATTGGCAACCACCTTGGCTTTGGGTGCCTGGTATAATAGTTGAACCCACTTAATATATTTGGGACCGAAGCCATAGCCCTCCAAGCATCTCCAGAGATACCTCCACTCCACCGAGTCGAAGGCTTTTGCTGTATCCAAAGTCACTACAACTTGTGAACCAACTTCCTCATGTGTGGCCTGTATATTTATGTATAATTTCCGGAGATTAGCACCATTTTCTTTTTAGATGGTTTTTATTTCATACACTCCCAAGTTACCTCACCATGTTGCTTTTAAAGTGATTCTAAATGATGGACAACTGTCTTATACCTCAATATGTCATCTCAAAGTTGCTATGATTGTTTTCATGAATATCTGGTTAATAATATGCGATTGCTATGCATGTACTCATTTTGCTATGTCATGTTTAATGTATTGAATAAAACATGTCTTCTTACATTGACTCATCTTTTACCCATGCTAGACCTATTTCATTTAAAGGATTTTCTACCCAAGATGGCCAGAGGACCAAGTTTGGAAGGCCTAGAATGTATATACACGGAGTAAAAGCAACAAAAAGGAAGACTTAGTGGCCCTTTCCCTAGGCTTCTTGTGTGGAGGGAGGAGAGTCCCGTTGCCTCCAGTGACATCCTTGAAAATATAAGGGTTCATCCAAAGAGATGCTTGTCACTTGAAGGTCATGCGGGTCCAGAGCTCCTTTGAAACAGGGTATGTAGGCCAGCACTTTAACCAGAGTGCTCTGAACAGGTGTATTAAAGAAGATGCAATATGGGAGTCAAGCTTAGATGCTTATAGCAGGCCATCACAGCTGAAGCAGAAGGTTTCAGCAATCTGAACCACAAGCTCTATCAGTGAAGGATCCATTGTCACAGAAGAGATGTCGGGAGATTTGACAATTCTGACATGGTTTGGCAAATAAAAGACACTGTCAGAATATGACTAAGGGCAGGGCCGTCACTCAGAAGTCACTAGGGGAATATGCAGATCAGCTATAGACTCTGCTGTGGAAGGTACAGGAGTACGCCTATATTCTCTGCAGTCAAAGTCACTCCCAAATCACTGGGTGATTTGGGTCACAAAGTCTTGCTTAACTGCAGTAGAGACCCTACCTGATAATGCATGGGACTCAGTCCCATCCAGTGGAGCTAAGAAGGAATCAGAGGACAAGGTAAATGCTATAATCATAAGATAAAACAGGATTACAGACATTGTCACTTTCAGAGGGCCTTTACCAAACATCCCTAAAAAAGCGCTCTCCAGCACCATCCAGACACTGCACTCCAAAGCTAGGTTGGGAAAAGGAAGCTCCAGATAACTGCAATCATAGAGACCAGCTCTAGCAGTGATGCAAAAAAGCTTTGACAAAAAACAAATATGCTATCAAAAAATAGGGTAGTCTTAAAAGGAAGGCTAAAGAAAAGATGCGACACGAACTCTAGTTGGAACGCTAGTGGAGCGCACACAGCTCTTACCGGCGGTACGCGCCTTCCACACTGCTACGGGCCTGTTCTCAGGCTTCGGGCTGAGCTAGCCTATTGTTTTACGGTTTTTATGCACTTTATTTTGCCTAATATACTCCGCTGATTGTTGATGGAGTTTTTTGAATAAAAGCTTTTTACATACTACACCATGGAAGCTTCCTATTTTTTCCTTTCCATGAGGGAGCCATTGTGAACATTCTACCTATTAGAAAGCTACCTGTATACCCGGACCCGGGAATATATTGGGATAACCAACGGAAAACAACCTGTAAAGCCCGCCAGATCAGCGTGGAGAAGAGATCGTGAAAGAGACATCTTATGCTGGTTGCCCCTCTACGGGGTTGTTGGATCTGGTGAGTGGGGATCTGAAGGGGGAGCACTAAAGTCACAGGAATTACCCGAGAGCACCCAAGTCACGAAATTGTTTGGAATACTGGATTTGAACAAGTTCTTTATCTTATGGACTACTATCACTGAAAAACTGTTAATATTGGTTTTCTTTGCACTTAATTTGATCACATTATGTTCATTTGCACTAAGTTTGATTACTATATGTAATGTTTGGGTAACATATTTTTATGTATGTTCACTTTGCACGGATAGCAGAGCGTTTGGATTATTTTGGCAGGAGAGCACATATAAGGTTACATACACATGATATAGGTACTTCACCTAGTGGTGGTATATGTATCACAGCCACAGGGGCTTCAGCCCACACCCCTTTTAATTAGGTCTGAATGAACCATCATTAGGAATATTATCTTTGTTGATACATGCGGGTGTATATGGATGTATGTGTGTATGTCTAGATACAGACATACATACCCTTACGGTAACAAAGGTTGTCCCTGGTAGCTACCAGGTACCTTTATTGGGGTTCACTGAGGGTAACCACCCGTGTACACTATAACCACCCCCCCCATCTAGTACCCCATAGGAAGCGCCACAACCCTTGTTTTATATATATTTTTAGTCAACAGAGAATCCTTAGGGAAGCTCTTTTAAGGGAGGCAGCACACCTAACTCAGTGTCCTAAGCGCAGCTTTTTGTTCTCAATTTCATAAAGAAAAGATGTCCGCCCACCTAGGATACTAGCAAAAACAGAAGCATGCTAGTAGTGGGAGGGGTTATCCTGAGCTAGTTTAGGATTTTTTTTGTTTGCCAGTGACCAGTTCTCCTGTAGGTGGCAGTATAACTCGAAGATTAAAAAAGTAGTATGGGTTTCTTTTTTTAGATTTATACTTACCTAGGTGAATGCAGCATCGATTCGATGCTGCATCTGTTCCCTGGCGCCTCTGCACTGAAAACAGAGAGATCACTCAGTTTTCAGAGCTCCGTGAGCAGAGAGCTGTAGACTGTCAGTCACAGCTGTCCGCTCATCTCCCTCTGTGTTCATTGGAGCGCTGAGCTGTGGAGGGGGCGGAGCGGCCATCTCAGCCTCTGAGCGGCTCGGCCAGAGGCTGAGTCGGGTGTCAGTCCAGGCACCTGGACTTCCATTGTCGGGATGACGCGGTGCCTGGAATGATATCCGTGACGTCAGCAGAGAGTGGACTTCAGCCTGCTATCTGCTGAAAACAGGTCACAGGAGTGAAAAACGAATTGCACTCCTGTGATCCATAGGAGAAGCCCAACTAAACGAGCTTTGGCTGGACTTCTCCTTTAAAGACTTCTGGTGCCCCCATTTAATGAAAAAAATAATATTTTGGTCACATAAAACATAAGGCTGCTGTACTGGTAAAGCAATCTGGAATAAGGATTGTTCATGACCTGCAGAAAACTTTAACCTCTGGTTACAATATACAAATAATATCTGGAAGTCGCCAATTACTATTGTTGGTGGAACACTCCCAGAATAATTACACATCTCTTATATTTTTATGACTTTTATCTAGGACAACACAGGTGATTAACACACGGGGCACACATTACACTGGCAAACATGTTGACACAATCTTAAAGTGGGATTTCAGACATATTTAGAGAGCATCAGCCTTGTACTACTAAAACAGGAGCTTTAAAGCTGAAGTTTCATTTGCTTATGCTTTGCCTTCCCCGGTTCCTCCTTGTCCCACCATATCAACATGCTAAAGAAATATTTAAATGAAACCTGCTCAATTTTCACTGCAAACCTTATTTTAGACTCGTGATATCTTCACTGGGACTCTGTGCTTTTATTATACAATGAAGGCAGAATATAACTGGTGGAAGGGGTCGGCAGGGTGCTGTACATAACACCCTGAAAACATCACAGCACCCTGCTCAGAACTCTTCCTGAAAGTTCTCAGCACTGATGCATGCTGTAGGCTGGCTCTTGGGAGGATTTATGCAAGTAGTAAAATGGCTTGACGGGTGAATCTCAGTATGGAGGAGTGGTTGTTCCTAGCCAGGTTAAATTTGTGTGCAGACCACCTAAGGCTGGGTACACATAGGCCGAAAATCGTTTGAAAACAGTTGGTTCGTCAGGAACTGGCCAAATTTTGGATCGTGTGTACAGCCCCTTGTCTGACAGAAGCCGGTCTCACAACTGGCTTCTGATGAACGAGCATGCTGGAAAAACAGCATCCGATCAGCAATCGCAGCCAATGGCTGCGAGCATTGATCAGTGTGTTCTGGCAGGGGGCAGACCCCCCTCTCAGAACACAATAGCACAGTGGGGACATCGCCGCACTAACATCACTTGTGTTAATACAGCTATCTGTAGTTTTATTTCGCTCAATCCACTGGGTTAAACGCATGAGTAACACCCATATGATATGTAGAGCCCCCTTGACTGAAAGGACTAAAATCCAATGAAATAAAGTGGCAGGGCAGGGACAGTAAGGAAAGGAAAGATCTATATGATGCTGGACATTCTCCAGCCAGGAAGTGAGGCAGGCTCTGACTTCCTGCAGCTTCTAATATACACTATGAGACGCTGACAGTATGCTGTGAAATTGGAGTAAGCCAATTAAGTACAGGAGAAGAGCCTGTAAAAACTGTACAAGACTGCAGGGAAGGGTCAGCCGAATCAGCTTTAACAAACAAAGAAGTTATCATAGAAACTGAATTGCAGGGTCAGCCAGCTGCTATTCCTACTAATTAAAGAGCAATCCTGCAGCACAGTAATTAATAGAAACAATTAGTCATAGATATTTTTACCCACTTGTTTTCGGTCTTCCTCTTCATCAGCTCCTGGGCGAAGTACAAGAGTAGCTCGGTAATCTGTGTTAAACGCTGGCGCCGGACCAGCGGGATAAGATGCCTTCATTAGACGATTACATATCTGAAACACATAGGTGTCAAAAGAACAATTAATGACCACTATGTGATAAAAAGGAGGAACGTGTGACGTGCCACTGCGACCAACATTACCACTTATTACCTACCCCATGTTAACAGGCACTTTGGTCTGAGGTTGTATATTCAGCCTACAATGATAGGCCAAAATGTGTCATGGATCCTGCAGTGCTGAATTTAGGACCAATTTGTAGAGCTGGCTATGTGACTTTAAAAAAAAACAAAAAAAAAAAACCCACACACAACCACGTCGTCTACATTAAAATAGAAAATAGAACTGAATTACCCCCCCCCCCCCCCCATTTTGGATAGAATAAGGGAGACTTATAACCCTGGTCTGAATTTTTTTTTGCCATCTGGCTTCCATAGGGGGAATTTGCCTTCACTTCCTGTCCCACAGCCAGAACAGGATGTGAGGAAAACCCTCCAATGTGAGGGAATTTCTGGTTGTCCCCAGAATTTCCCAATTGGAAGATTTCCCCTCTATTACAGTTATGGGAACAGACCCAAAACTGGGATTTTCTTTCACTTTGAGTGAGAATGTTAATTATTATACAGGATTTATGTAGTGTCAACTATTTGCGCAGCCCTTTACATCGTTAGGGCAAACAGCACAGTTACAATACAAATCAATAGAGGAGGAATAAGAGGGCCCTGCATGTTAGAGCTTACAATCTAAAATATGACAAATAAAAGGATGGTGAATCTCCTTAACGTGGGCACAGATTGCAATAAAAACCGAACAAGCATTGTAATCTAGGGTTGTCCCGATACCACTTTTTTAGGACCGAGTACAAGTACCGATACTTTTTTTCAAGTACTCGCCGATACCGATTACCGATACTTTTTTTTAATGTCACGTGACAGTTTTTTTTTTTGCTATTTTTTTTTGGGGGGGGGGTGAACGTTGTATGTGTGTGTGTGTTTTTTTTGTTTTTTTTTTATACAATTTTTATTTTTTTATTCTTTATTGTTTTTTTGTTTTTTTTTAATCAGCCCTTTTGGGGGGCTTTGGTGAGATATCAGGGGTCTTAACAGACCTCTGATATCTCCCCCTTGAGACAGAGAAAGAGACAGAGGATAGAGATTCCCCAGTCCCTTTCTCTGCAGCCTCAGCTGCACTGAGAATGAATGGAGAGAAGACAGCGGCTCCTCTCCATTCATAAACTGACACATCGTAATCACAGGAGATTACAATGTTTCAGTTATGTGAATGGACAGAGTCAGCTGACTCTCTCCATACACAAAGGAAGGAGGAGGGGGACGGAGGAACGGAGGGGGAGAACGGAGGGGACAGATAAGGAGAGAGGAATGCAGGGGACAGATAAGGAGAGCAGAATGGAGGGGACAGATAAGGAGAGCAGAACGGAGGGGACAGATAAGGAGAGAGGAACAAAGGGGACAGCGGAGAGGCACAGAGGAACGGAGGGGGCACGGAGGAGGATGCAGTGACAGTCAGCTGTGAGCGATCACAGCTGTATGTCACTAAAGCTGGTGAAAGCCGCTGGGGGAGAATCTTGTAACTCCCCCACGCGCCGATCACAGCTGTCCTCTAGGTATCGGGGGAAGCATCGGGAACATTTGCCCGAGTACAAGTACTTGGGCAAATGCTCGGTATCGGTGCCGATACCGATACTAGTATCGGTATCGGGACAACCCTATTGTAATCCCTTCCCACTTTGTTAAAACACAAAAAAAAATAGGATTTTTATAACAGCTTATCTGTAAAATCCTTTTCTTGGAGTACATCGTGGGACACAGAGCACCATATTAATGTGGGCATATAGGCACCTTTAGGTGATAGACACTGGTATACCCAATACAGGAAGTTAATTCCCTATATAACCCCTCCTCCTTCCAGGAGTACCTCAGTTTTTGTAGCAAAGCAATATACCTAAACCCCAGAAAGAGGGGAGGGACCTGTGTCCCATGATGTACTGCAAGAAAAGGATTTTACAGGTAAGCCATTGTAAAAATCCTATTTTCTTTATCGTACATCATGGGACACAGAGCACTATAGTAATCACTATGTGGGACGTCCCATAGCAATGCTATTTGAGGGGAGGGGGAAGACAACCTGTAGGGCACCCCCAGACTTGAGGACTTATACTGCTGCCTGCAGCACACTGCGCCCGAAGGTGATATCCTCATGCCTCCTCACATCCACCTGATAAAATTTGGTGAATGTATGTACTGAAGACCAAGTTGCGGCTTTACAAGACAATGTAGTGACTTCTCTTCCCTGGAACATGGTTTCGGAAAAAACGATGGCAGGACAAGATCTTGGTTCAGGTGGAAACCTGAGACCACTTTTGGCAAAAAATCTGGACGAGGGCGCAATACCACTCTATCCTCATGAATAATCAAATATGACTCTTTACAAGAAAGAGCAGCCAATTCTGAAACCCTCCTTGCTGAGGATATAGCAACCAAGAACACCAATTTCCTTGTCAGAAGGACCAAGGGAATATGCTTTATCGGTTCAAACGGCTGTTTTTGTAACACTGACAAAACTAAGTTCAAGTCCCAAGGGCTCAAAGGTGATTTAACTGGCGGATTAAGCCTCATCACCCCTTGCATAAAATCCCGGACTAAAGAATGTGAAGCAAGCGGTCTTTGAAATAAGATCAATAAAGCTGAGACTTGGCCCTTAATAGTACTTAAGGCCAATTTCATTTCTACTCCCAATTGTAGAAAGGCAAGCATTCTGCCTATGATATACTTCTGAGGGTGCCAACCCTTGGATTCACACCAGGAAACATAAGCCCTCCAGACTCTATAATAAATGGTTCTGGAAGCTAGCTTCCTTGCATTAATCAAGGTAGAGATAACTGACCTGGAAAGCCCATGCTTTTTCAGAATGTGGGTTTTAATAGCCAAGCCGTTAAATTTAGTGTTCGTAAGGTAGGAATATCGGCCCCTGTGAGAGTAGGTCTGGCCGTAGTGGGAGGGACCATGAATCCTCCACCACCATCTTTACGATTTCTGCATACCAGGACCTTCTGGGCCATGCTGGGGCTACCAGAATTACCGGCTTTCTTTACAGCTTGATCCTGCAAAGAAGTTGTGGCAGCAGCTGAATAGGGGGGAATGCATAAATCAGTGAGAACTGATCCCACGGTGTCACCAACACATCTGTTCCGCATGTAAGTGGATCCCTTGTCCTGGACACAAAGTTGACTAACTTAATGTTGAATCTGGACGCCAGAAGATCTACATCCGGCGTCCCCCATTTTTGGCAAAAAGCCAGAAAAATGTCGGGGAGAAGGGACCATTTCTGGGGAACAACTGCTGGCGACTCAGGTAGTCCGCCTGCCAATTCTCTACTCCAGGAATGAAGACTGCCATCAGGCACGGAACATTCCTTTCTGTCCAAGTTAGAATATGGTTCACCTCTGTCTGCGCTGCGAGACTCTTGGTGTCCCCTTGGCGATTGATATAGGCCACAGCTGTGGCATTGTCAGCTTGAATCCTGACAGGACAAACCCGTAACCGGAAAAGACCAGGCCTTCAGAGCTAGACACACTGCCCGAATCTCTAGGATGTTGATGGGCAAGGCTCTTTCGGTTCTTGACCACTGTCCCTGGACAGTTGCTTTCTCTAGCACTGCTCCCCAGCCCAAAAGGCTGGCGTCTGTCGTTATCACCTTCCAGATAACTGGTCTGAAGGATTTTCCTTTCAGCAGATTCTGGGTTAGTAACCACCAACTCAGGCTTTGCGACACCCTTTGGGACAGCCGCAATGGCAAGTTTAAAGCTTGAATCGTTTTGTTCCATGCAGACAGGATACTGGTTTTGCAACAGTCTAGAATTGAACTGGGCATAGGGAACTGCTTCGAATGAAGCCACCATCTTTCCTAACAACCTCATGCAAAGGCAAATGGAGGGATCGCCTTTCGACCTGACCATTCGCACCAGCTCTCTTATGGAGTTGACCTTTGCCTGAGGCAAGAACACCTTTTTCTGGGCTGTGTCTATGATCAGACCCAAGTACTCCAGCCTTTTTAGCGGTTTTAAGGAAGACTTCGCTAGGTTGAGAATCCAACCCAGACTTTCCAGGTAACTGGTTGTAATGCGCACGCTTTGCTCCAAACGAGCCGACTGGTCTATTAGCAATAGATCGTCTAGGTACGCCAAAACTGTTATGCCCTTAACCTGGCTAGAGGGGAGGCCAGCACTTTTGTCAACACCCGAGGTGCTGTAGCTAGCCCAAAGGGCAAGGCTACAAACTGAAAATGCTGTTCTACTTCGAACTGCAAAAACCTTTGGTGAGCGGGAAATATAGGGACAAGCAGATATGCATCCCTGATGTCGATAGACGCCAGAAGTTCTCCTCCTTGTAGGATAGTAATTACTGACCTGATCGACTCCATGTGAAAGGAGTGGATCTTCAGGAACGGATTTAGATTCTTTAGATCTAGAATGGGTCTGACATCTCCATTCGGTTTTGGTACCATAAAGAGGTTTGAATAAAACCCCAAACCTTGCTTTTCTGTGTGGATTTGTATGCTCACCCCCTGAGCCAGTAATCGGTCTAATGCCCGAAACAGAGATTGCCTTTTCTCTGGATCTTTGGGAACGTTTGACCTCAGATAATGAGACGGTCGAAACTCCCGAAATTCTAATTTGTATCCTGGAGACACCGTGGAGACCCATCTGTCCTGAATTTCCTCTTGCCAGACTTCTGAGTATTGCAGAAGTCTACCCCCAACTCTGGTGAGGGGGGCGCCTCTTCATAACGAGGCTTTAGAATTCTGCTTTGCAGGTTTCCGGCCCCAGGCCTTCTGTGCCTGGGCCTGACCCTGAGGCTTTCCTCTAGAGTGTGACGGTGGAGGGCGTCGCCACTGCCTAGAGGTGGATGCCCCTGGCGCAGGGGAAAGAATCCATTTAAATGAAGGACGTTTATACTTTCTTTTGACTGGCAAAAGAGTACTCTTCCCACTAGAAATCATTTGGATGTATTTGTCCAAATCATCCCCAAATAGTCGATCCCCATGAAAAGGGAAACTAGTCAGGAGCCTTTTGCAGGGCACTTCAGCTGACCAATTTTTTAACCAAAGAATCCTATGCATGTGTACTAGCACAAGCGCAAGGCGGGACGCCTGGTGAATAAAATCTTTTATGGCGTATATGGCAAAACATAATGCCTTTGGTAGTTTGGCCAAATCGCTGGCCTGTTGTGCAGGGACCTCCTTAAGGGCCTGTCTAAACTGGTCCTTTAAGGACTGACAGATGCCTATTGCAGCGACTGCAGGCTGAGTAACGGCCCCTGTCACGGAAAAAAAAAAAAAAAAAAAAAAAAAAAGGAGGATTTTAACAGGAATTCCAATCTTTTATCTGTTGGATCTTTAAGCATTTGTGCATTGTCTACTTGACAAGTTAGACTTTTATTCAAACTGGAAATCACAGCATCAACTGCTGGTACATTCCATTTTTTGGTGAATTTCTCCTCCATGGGATAGAGAGCTGTGAATCTCTTTGGAGGGAGAAAATGCTTATCTGGGTGATCCCATTCAGCATAAAATAGGATTTTTATAACAGCTTACCTGTGAAATGCTTTTCTTTTGAGGTACATCACGGGACACAGAGCCTCAGTAATTACTGATGGGTTATATAGGGTATCACTAGGTGATTGGACACTGGCACACCCTAGACAGGAAGTTTAACCCCCTATATAATCCCTCCCCTTCCTGGGGATACCTCAGTTTTGTAGCAAAGCAATATAAGTATTTGAAGAGGGGTGGGACCTCTGTGTCCCGTGATGTACCTCAAAAGAAAAGGATTTTACATGTAAGCTGTTATAAAAATCCTATTTTCTTTCTCGTACATCACGGGACACAGAGCCTCAGTAATTACTGATGGGATGTCCCAGAGCAATGCTATCTGAGGGGAGGGGAACCACAACAAAGTAGGGTGTAATCAGACCTGAGGACCTCTTACCGCTGCCTGCAGCACGCTACGCCCAAAGGCGATATCCTCATGCCTTCTTACATCCACCTGATAAAATCTGGTGAATGTATGGACTGAAGACCAGGTTGCGGCCTTACAGATTTGAGCCATAGAGGCCTGGTGATGCACTGCCCACGAAGCACTAATAGCCCTCGTGGAGTGCACCTTGATCTGAAAAGGCAGAATTTTTTGTTTCAAACCATAGGCTTTAACAATCACTTGCCGAATCAATTTCAAAATGGTAGAATTCAACGCTGCCTGTCCTTTATTAGGACCTTCTGGCAATATAAACAAAACATCCGTTTTGCGAATTTGAGTAGTTACTTCCAGATAGACTTTAACCGCTCTCACTACATCCAAAGAATGAAGTGACCTTTCTTCCGGAGAACAGGGATCTGGAAACAAGGAAGGCAGAACAATATCTTGGTTTAAATGAAAACCTGAAACCACCTTTGGTAAAAAGCTAGGACGAGGGCGCAAAACCACTCTATCCTTGAGCATGATCAAATAAGGCTCTTTACAGGAAAGAGCTGCTAATTCTGATACTCTTCTAGCAGAAGAAATGGCTACCAGAAAAATTAATTTCCTGGTCAACAAGACCAAGGGAATTTGACATATTGGTTCAAAAGCCTGTTTCTGTAAAACTGACAGAACCAAATTCAAGTCCCAGAGGTTTAGGGGCGCCTTAACCGGAGGATTAAGATGCGTTACCCCCTGTATAAAGCTTCGGACCAAAGAATGCGAAGCATGCGGCCGTTGAAATAATACTGACAAGGCCGAGACCTGGCCCTTGATGGTACTCAAGGCCAGCTTCATTTCTAATCCCATTTGTAGAAAGTCAAGAATTCTACTTATGACATTTTCTGGGATGCCAACCCCTGGATAGACACCAGGAGACATAAGCTTTCCAATCTCTATGATAAATCATTCTAGAAGCTGGCTTCCTTGCATTGATCAAGGTACAAATCACAGGACCTGAAAGCCCACGACTCTTCAGAACGTGGGTTTCAATAGCCAGACCGTCAAATTTAGCGTTTGTAAGGCACAATGGAACACTGGACCTTGGGATAGCAGGTCTGGATGTGACGGTAGGGTCCATGGGGGACCTACTGCCATTTTTACTATTTCTGCATACCAAGCTCTTCTGGGTCACGCTGGGGCCACCAGAAGTACCGACTTCTTTTCCTGCCTGATTCTGCGAAGAAGTCGTGGCAGTAGCAGAATAGGAGGAAATGCATAAATCAGGGAGAACTGATGCCATGAAGTCACCAACACATCTGTCCCGCATGCAAGAGGATCCCTTGTTCTTGACACAAAGTTGTTGATCTTGTTGTTGAACCTGGATTCAAAGAGATCTACATCCAGAACCCCCCATCTTTGGCATATGGCCAAGAAGACGTCGGGGTGAAGAGACCATTCCCCTGGGAATAACTGCCGGTGACTCAAGTAGTCCGCCTGCCAGTTCTCTACTCCCGGAATAAAGATTGTCGATATGCACGGCACATGTTTCTGCCAAAATTAAGATCTGGTTTACTTCTCCTTGGGCTGCACGACTCCTAGTGCCTCCTTGGTGATTGATATAAGCCACTGCTGTAGCATTGTCGGACTGGATCCTGACAGGGCACCCCTGTAACCAGGCCTTTAGGGCTAGATACGCCGCACGGATCTCTAGAATGTTGATGGGTAAGGTCCTCTCTGTCTTGGACCATCTCCCTTGTCCAGGTAACTGGTAAAAATGATTTTCCCGAGTGGCGTGGCCTGGACATGGCTGAGTGAAGACGCTTTCTTTCTGAGCTCCCGGCCTCGTCCAGAAAACCCCGGCTTACAACACCCTAAATAAGGCATGCAATCAGCCAAAAGACACAGAACAAGAGCATCTACCCGGGGGACACCCACTAGCAAAAGTCCCGGTGAGATACGCCGTTATTTTCTGCAACTTCAGGGCTCGTACCCCGGGACCACAGTTACGGCGCCACGAGGCTCCCCGCGAGGCGAGAAACAGAAGGCCCCAAGACAACCGGAGGCCTGCCCCTCTCCGACACATCAGTCCGCACAAGAAGACCCTTCTGACGCCTACAAGGACATCCATCAACCCACGATGGAGTCCCCACATCCACCAGATCCGGCTCTATTCGAACAAGACATCCGAAGCTTACTCCAGGCTCTCCCTACTAGATCAGACATTGAAGCACTGATCCTCAAGCTGGAAGAAACACACCGACGCGACATACAAGAAGTCAGAGGAGAGGTCTCGACTCTGACGGAGCGGGTGTCTTCTGGGGAGGCCTCGGTCACTTCACTGACAGACCGGGTAGCAGTGCTGGAGCAGGTCAGAGACCAACAGAGAGACGCCGCCATTACCCTGCAGCTGCACCTGGAAGACATGGAAGACCGCAGCCGCCGGAACAACTTGCGGCTGCGGGGGATTCCAGAGACGACTTCACAGGAGAGCCTGGGGGAGACAGTACGAGAAATCTGCCGCAGGGTGCTAGGAGAGCCCACACTGGAGATCGAGCTAGACAGGGTTCACAGAGCCCTGGGCCCCAGATCCGACGATCCGACCAGACCGCGAGACGTAGTGTGCAGGCTGCACCGCTACACCCAAAAAGAGAACATACTCCGGCGCGCCTGGGAACACGGTGATGTGGAACTGGAAGGCACACGAACAAAGATCCTACCGGACTTATCCAGGGCAACCCTGAAACGAAGAGCCCTCCTACGCCCACTACTGGACCTGGCAAAGCAGAAAGGACTCACGTACAGATGGGGCTACCCCCTCTCGGTGCTGTTCCGCGGAGCGACGGGATCCTTCTCCCTCCAACGCCCAGGTGACCTCCCTGCTCTTTTCCGCTTTATGGAAACGGAACCGGTCCAGGTTCCGGACTGGCTTCAGTTTCTCCCGCGCCCATCCGGCAGATCGGGCCTTCTGAGACCACGTGAACCTCTGCCTCCAGGACAGCAAAGAAACAGACGCAGGAGCCGGTCAGCCTCGGGAGGAGAGCCACGTGAGTAGGCCTTTGGCCACCCATCTCTGCCCAGACACAATCCCTTGCAGGTTTGGGGACTAACCTAACCTATCCGTTTCAGCAGTTGGTCTGTGTTCCCTGATCACCAAACTCATCTCCATTGATGTCCAACAAGCGAACTGACAGTTTCCTGGAAGGGGAGATACCCATACACCATACGCATCAGACTTATCATCTCCTGACCCGTACACGCCAGTACCCCCATATCTGCCCCCCTTGCATGTAATAAGCAGGCAGAGGGAACTTTAACTCTGCACTCTGAGGAGTTCCGGGTACTTTCAAAACAACATCAAGCGCAGCGATGGGGAAAGTTCTTCCCACAAGAACCCACCATAAACCCACTTTCCCACCCCCCTGAAGAGGGAGACTACATACTCCACAGGAAGGAGGACAAGGATTGACATCCTTAACATTAATCACCGGCTCCACAAATGAAACTCCAACTGGAGAATAATCCCTTTTCATACCACTGGGGGGAGGTGTGGGTACTCTCGTTGCTCAATCTCATGGGACGGAAGGAACCTCACCTAACACATTATGGGGAATCGAAAAACTACGTGACTCAGAGTCTCTGAATTATAGCCCCCACGGGTCACCCTTTTTCCCTTTTTTTTGTTTTCTTTTCACAAGGGTCAATCTGCCCCCTCCTTAGCTTTGGTTACTCACCACATGTTTTAATATGCTTCAGTTAATTTCATGTTTAATTTACTTTACCTGATGGCTTGTCTGTGGCCTACACCCCCGGCGCATACCTCCCTGGGGTGTGGTTGGGGATATGGCCTTGGAGATATGTGACCCTGGATGGAGATGGGATGACAGACCATACTGTTGCACTTGTCGACATCACACGGTCAGGGTACCCACATTGGTGCCTACTGCATGCACGAGTTCAAATGTCTGATAACTTTATTTGGTTTTTTGTTTTTTTTTCTTTTATTATGCCTTTGTTATTACCTAAATGATTGCTAACCTTATTAACAGTAATATATTATATCTAAATGACAATTTTAGTTTGCCGGGGTTGGATGGAGAGTCACGGGGACTCTTCGCCCGGCTCTGCCTATTCCTCGCCCCAATTAGGTTCGCGCTCCGTTCACGGCATTAGTCCGAGGAGCGTAACAGCCGTTAAGGCTCATTAGATTTTCCTGCTTAGCGGCACCCCCTAGTGCCTGCCTTTTAACCTCCCCAATCTCCTCTATAACCTACTAGTACCTGTTTCTCACCTACTCATTAACCTCTCCGCCCCCCCCTTACTCACCTCCTCTCCTATCCCCCCCCCCCTCTTTCCCCTCTCTCCCTATCCCTTTTCTCCTCCCCCACTCCCACTACCTCCCCACAGAGATGGACACACTGAACATAATCTCCTTCAATGTTAAGGGCCTAAACACACCAGAGAAAAGACGAATTTTGTTGCATGATATACGCCGCAGAGGCGCTGACATTGTACTACTGCAGGAAACCCACTTTAGGGAGGGGTCCCTGCCGACACTTCAAAATAAATACTACCCGATTGTTTATCACTCTAAATATAAAGAAGCTAAATCCAGAGGTGTGTCGATCTTGATCTCGGCAAAAATCCCGTGGACACACACAGATGTTAAACTAGACAGGGAAGGACGATCCCTTTTTTTGAAGGGCCGTATAGGAGATATTAAAGTAACCTTGGCCAACCTTTATGCCCCCAATACCCACCAAGATTCATTTATAAAAAAAACAGCTAGACCTACTCCTACAATTCTCAGAGGGCCAACTGATTATAGGCGGGGACCTGAATATCCCACTCACACCCACTGAGGACACTTCCACTGGAACGTCTTCGACCCCACGGGACCTACGTAAACGACTTAGCGCGACACTTCATTCACTGCAACTAATCAACGTATGGCGTCTCTTTCACACAGGCGAGAGGGATTATACCTTCTTCTCTAAACCACATCAATCATACTCTAGGATTGACTATTTCCTAATCCCTCACAGACAGTTACATGCAATTAGAGAGACCACAATAGGGTCAATCACGTGGTCAGACCACGCCCCGATTACCCTACGCTACGCCCTCTCGGACACTCTGCGGACTCAGAGACCACCATGGAGACTAAATGAGGGTCTACTGAAAGACCCAGACGTTATAGCAGAAGTTACCAAAGAAATAGGTCACTATTTCGCCTCGAACGACACCCCTGACTGCGACACTGGTCTAATTTGGGAAGCCCACAAGGCTGTAATTAGGGGGATTCTCATTAAGCATGGCTCACGTATTAAGCAGCAGAGGACTACACAACTGAACGCACTCCTAAAGAAACTGGAAACATTAGAGACACAACACAAACAAACACCCACGAGACAACTAGAAACGGAATTAAATATAGCCCGCATGCAAGTAACTGACCTCTTCCGATTCAAAGCAAAAGCCACATTACAGATTTCTCGAAGGAGAATATATGAATCAGGCAACAAATGCGGAAGACTGCTAGCCCAGAATCTCTGAGAACAGAGGCTTGCCTCATACATACCACACATCAAGTCTGCTACAGGCCAGAAACTTTCCCTACCACACCAGATTGCCCAGGAATTTTGCTCCTACTACTCGGCTCTGTATAACCTTACGGAGACACAACCCTCCTCAGATACAACAACCAAATACATTGCGACTTCCCTCATGCCATCCCTCCCAGAGGACGCCAAATCACTTTTAGATGACCCCATTACATTACTGGAACTCCAAACTGCATTAAAAAGTTCAAAAACAGGGAAGGCCCCAGGCCCAGATGGTCTCACCACCATTTACTATAAAACTTTTCTACCCTCGTTAGGAGGTTACATGATCAGACTTTACAATGACCTGGGCGCGGGGGGTGGATTCCACAGGGCCACACTACAGGCACAGATTTCAGTTATCCCAAAAGACGGTAAAGACCCAGGCCTATGCGGTTCCTACCGCCCAATCTCCCTCCTGAATACAGACCTAAAACTTTTCACCAAAATCATCGCTACAAGACTCCAACAACACCTCCCCTCGCTTATCCATCTTGACCAGGTAGGCTTCGTCCCGACGAGAGAAGCCAGGGACAACACAACTAAAGTCCTTAACTTACTACACATCGCAAACAGCACTAAAACCCCATGCGTGTTCCTCGGGACAGACGCCGAAAAGGCTTTCGACCGAGTTAGCTGGCAATTCATGTTCGCAACGTTAAGACACATAGGTCTGGGAGACAAAACGTTAAACTGGGTGACTGCGGCCTACCTGAACCCAACAGCAGTAGTCCGGGTTAATGGGGTTATGTCCAAGATCTTCCCAATAACGAACGGTACCCGCCAAGGTTGTCCACTATCGCCCTTGCTCTTCGCATTATCCCTGGAACCCTTTTTATGCCACATCAGACTTAACCCCGACATCTCAGGCGTAGAAGCCGGCAGGGAGCAATTCAAAGTTTCCGCTTATGCGGATGATTTGATGTTTTCCCTCACAAAACCCATCATTTCACTACCTAGCCTTATGAAAGAATTCCACACTTACGGACAACTAGCCAATTTGAAGATTAACTTCAGCAAATCCGAGGCGATGGGTATAGGAATCCCCCAACCTCAAATCCCACACCTCCAATCCAGCTTCCACTTTAAATGGACAACTACTGCCCTTAAGTATTTAGGCACGCAAATACCCCCGAAGCTCTCCCAGCTATACAAGCTCAACTTTCCGCCCCTTTTGAATACAGTTAAACAACTTCTGGTCAAGTGGGGTAGCGGTTTACATTCCTGGTTTGGTCGGTGCAGCATTCTTAAAATGTCGATCCTGCCCAAATTCCTATACATTATGCAAGCTATACCAATACGCATTCCAGTAGACTACTTTAACCAGGTGAGAACAGCCTTCACTCATTTCCTTTGGGCCGGGAAGAAGCCGCGTCTACACCGTAGAGTCCTCACATTGCCTAAGCTCAACGGGGGCCTGGCAATGCCAGATCTCCAAACTTATTACAGAGCGACCCATCTAAGTAGACTCATTGATTGGTGCCGCCACACAAACACCAAATTATGGACAAGACTTGAGCAGGCACAAACTGAGATTCCCTTACGCAGGGCTCCGTGGTGTCACGCCTCCCTCCCAACAGAAATCACACGCCACGGGTTTGCTCACAATTGATCCATACCACCCCCCACTTCTCACATAACTCAACACTCAGACCCATATTGGGGAACCCCCAGTTCCAACCAGGACTACAAGATAGGGAATTTCTGAAACTAAAAGAAGAGGGTTTGCACCAAGCATCTCACTTTAGCACCTTGGGGAGGTGGAAAACACTATCGGAACTCACTGACCCAGAAGGACAGTTCCGTTTAGACTTTTTCAGAGCTTTACAACTACACCACTTTTTAAATACCCTCCCACCACCACAGGAGACTAATCAAACCCTCACAACCATGGAAATGCATTGTTCAGAGACAGGAGACCTACCACACGTTCTCTCACTTACCTACAAACTGCTTATCACACCGCCGGGGGACTACAAGGCTCATAGTATCACCAGATGGGAAAAAGAAATAAATTGCACCTTCACAACCAATAAAAGACAACAAATCTTACTTTTCACTCACAAGTCTTCTATTTGCTCCAAAATCCAGGAAACGAATTACAAAATTCTCACACATTGGTATAGAACACCTGCACTGCTTAAATCAATTTTCCCCTCCACAACAGACATCTGCTGGAGATGCCAGGAAGAAAGGGGTACACTTATCCATATCTTCTGGTCCTGCTCTCGGATCCAGATCTTCTGGAGAGAAGTACGCCAAATAATCCAAAAATTCACTGACCGCGTAATACCTGATGACCCAGCCTACTTCCTTCTGCACGCCACTGACATACCCGCCCGCTCCTATAAGAAATCAATTATAAGGCATCTACTAGACGCAGCGAAAGCATGTATCCCCTCATTCTGGAAATCCACTCAAACACCACCCATAGCCTTTTGGCTTCAAAAAGTTGAAGAAATAAACCAGATGGAGGACTTAATCCTCACCAGCCTAAACAGGCAAGAGAAGTACTCCAAAACCTGGCAACTCTGGAACATTTTCAAATTTTCGGAAGAGGGGAAAACTCTTCTTGGCGAATGACTCCATTTCACACCGGATGGTTAGAAACGGAGATCCACTGACACCAGCCCAACTCCATCTCTGTGGGATGTCACCCTGACTTCCCCCCCCCCTACTACTCCTTATCCCCCAACTCCCCTCCCCTCCCTTACCTCTCCCACTTAGCCATCCCCCCCACCACCCCCTTCCCTCCATCCCACCTCACTCACCTGTTTCTACTCTAATTTTTCTCAGCTGTTACTCTTCTTTTTCTTTCTTTTTCTCCATAATATAAA
Organism: Lithobates septentrionalis; assembly: GCA_037952835.1. Classification (NCBI taxonomy): domain Eukaryota; kingdom Metazoa; phylum Chordata; class Amphibia; order Anura; family Ranidae; genus Lithobates; species Lithobates septentrionalis. Next base: position 43,479 of record JBBDGP010003975.1, on the reverse strand, counting down.
AAAAAGGCAGAGAACCGTTCACGAAAGGAATATTATTTCTAGAAATGTTCCTATTCTAAAACAGGATATACAACTAGATAGAGACCAAAGACAAGCAGTTCCCATACCTAGGATCTCTGAATTTAATATATAAGTTACTCACACTAATACTCTGTTACGTATCATATGAGGTTTATAGTAAGATTGAACAGATGACTTCGCTCAACACCTTCGCATTACATAACTGTATGTGAATAACTGCTGTCAATGTTGTTAATACAGATATACCATGTTATGTATGTCCCGGTGAACCGGTTTTCTGACACAAATAAATAATTTTGAAAAAAAAAAAAAAAAAAAAAAAAAGATTTTCCCTTTTGCAGATTTTCGGGTATCAACCACCAAGTGAGGCTCTGACGCACTGTAGGAGACAGACGCATCGGGAAATCCAATGCCTAAACCTTCTTGTTCCAGGCAGACAGGATACTGTTTTGCAGGAGTCTCGAATGAAACTGAGCATAGGGAACTGCTTTGAATGAAGCCTCCATCTTCCCCAGTAGCCTCATACAAAGGCGAATAGGAGGATTTTTCTTTGCCCCGACTACCTGAATCAGTTCTTTTATGGTACTGATCTTTGCCTGGGGTAAAAATACCCTCTTCTGGGCTGTATCTATGACCAGACCCAAATACTCTAGTCTTCTTACTGGTTTTAAAGAAGACTTTTCTAAGTTGAGGAGCCAACCTAGGTATTCAAGGTAGTTGACTGTGGTGACCAAGCTTGGTCCAAGCGGGCTACTGACCGGTCTATCAAGAGCAGGTCGTCAAGGTATGCTATTACCGTTATACCTTGGGCCCTTAATCTGGCCAGCGAAGGGGCCAAGATTTTTGTAAACCCCCGAGGTACAGTAGCTAGCCCGAAAGGCAGAGCTATAAACTGAAAGTGGCGTTTTTCTACTTTGAAACGCAGGTACTTTTGATGAGCAGGGAAAACCTTAGTTAGACTTACCGGTGACGGTATTTCTACGAGCCTTTCAGGACAGCACCTTGGCACCTTGGAGAGAGCGTAGCTCCACCTCTTAGACAGGAAACACTGCGTGACAACGCCCCTTTAAAAAGCAGCTGCTTCCACCATGCCGTCAGTTGTTACCGAGAAATCCTCCGACATGCTGGAAAATATAATCAGACAATTACCAGGTCCTAACATTATACTTTACATATGATAACCAAGAGAGGGAAGTAGGCTGCTGTCCTGAAAGGCTCGTAGAAATACTGTCACCGGAAAGTCTAACTAAGGTTTTCTCCCTTCGCCTTTCAAGACAGCACCTTGGAGGATAACCGAGAAACTTACTTCAGGGTGGGACTACTGCCTGCAAAACCTTCCTACCAAATGATTGGTCCGAGGCTGATAGTAGATCCAAGCGGTAGTGCCTTATGAAGGTCGAAAAACTGGACCATGTGGCAGCCTTGCAGATTTGCTCAGGAGATGCCCCAGCCCTTTCTGCCCATGATGCCGCCACTGCTCGAGTAGAATGAGGTAATACCCCTTCCGGAGGTTCCAGACCCAAAGATTTGTATGCCTCTTTAATGGCCTGCTTTAACCATCTTCCAAGGGTGCTTTTGGAAGCTTTACCTCCTTTGTGAGTACCTTCCATTAAAACAAAGAGTGAGGATGACTTTCTGATTTTCTTTGTTCTTTCCAGATATTTAAGCAGACACCTCCTGACATCAAGGGTATGGAAAGCTTCTTCTCCTGCTCCCGAAGGTAAAGGACAAAAAGTAGGGAGAATGATTTCCTGTGTACGGTGAAAAACTGAAGCCACCTTTGGTAGAAATGCTGGATCCGTCCTTAAGACTACCCTATCCTGTAGACATCTCATAAAGGGCTCCTTAATTGAAAGGGCTTGTAACTCACTAATTCTACGTGCGGAAGTTACTGCTACCAGTAAAATAGTCTTTAACGTCAAGAAACGTAATGATGCTTCTTCTATGGGTTCAAACGGTGCCATAGTTAGTCCCTGAAGAACTAAAGATAAATCCCATTTGGGAAAACTAACAGGTCTAGGCTTTACTTTTGCCATTGCCCTAAAAAATCTGATTATTAAAAAGGTTCCCCTGACAGGGTTCTTTCCAAAAAAACTGATAAAGCAGCTACCTGCATCTTGAGCGTACTTGCTGCTAACCCCTTCTCCAATCCCTTTTGAAGAAATTCCAAAACTGAAAAAGTGGTACGAAAATCAAAGTTTTTACTGGAACACGAAGAATTATAGATCTTCCAGACTTTAAAGTAAATGTCTCTCGTCACTTTTTTTCTACTTGCAAGAAGGGTAGAAATAAGCTTCTCTGATAAACCCTTCCGTCTTAAGATTTGTTCTTCAGAAACCAAGCTGTTAGTTTGAGGTAAGCTGGATCTGGATGGAGAATTTGGCCCTGACTCAACAGGTCTGTCCTGATTGGTAATCTCCAAGCAGGTTTCACTGAGAGGTTCATCATGGTTGAAAACCAGGGTCTTTTTGGCCAATAAGGAGCTATTAATATTAGCTCCGTGGACTCCAATCTGAATTTGGCTAACACCTTTGGTATCAGTTGGAACGGGGGAAAAGCGTAGGACAGATGGAAGTCCCATTTGTGAGCTAACGCATCTACTCCGAGAGCTTGATCCTGTCTCTGAAGAGAGAAGAAGACTGGTATTTTTGCATTTTCCTGTTTTGCAAAGAGGTCCACTTGGGGATAACCAACTCTTGGAAATCGTTTTGAATAATTCCTGATTGAGAGACCACTCTGCTTCCCTTATTTCTTTCCTGCTGAGGAGATCTGCTAAGGTGTTTTCCGTCCCCTTTAGATGGACTGCTGATAGAGAGGCCACATTGTTCTCTGCCCATCTTAGGATCTGATGCGCTAGACCCATTAGGGTTTTGCTTTTTGTGCCCCCTTGCTTTGTTAAATATAATACTGTCGTCATATTGTCTGACAATATTTGGACATGTTGATTCACTAGAAATTCCTGGAGGGAGAGGAGGCTTAAGTGAACAGCCTTTAACTCTCTCCAATTTGAAGATCTTCTTGCTTCTGGTTTGGTCCAAACTCCCTGAATCGTTTTTTCTTCCAGATGAGCTCCCCATCCCCATGCGCTGGCTTCTGTAGTCAGCCTTCTGGTTACCGGAAAGACCCAAGGAAGCCCTTTTGAAACGTTTCCTAGGTTCCTCCACCACCAGAGAGACCTTTTTGCTCTTGCCCCCAAGTTGAATTTCTTCTCCAGAGGTTCCTGGTATGACCAATTCATCAGGATATCCGATTGCAGAGGACGGGCATGCAACCTGGCCCACTGTACCGAAGGAATTGCTGCTGTCAACAGTCCCAGAGCGGACATGGCTTGTCTTACAGAGATCTCTCCGTTGGATTGAAGTGTTATCAGGGTCAACTGCATCTTCTCTATTTTCTCCTGGGGTAGAAAAATTCTCTGTTCTATCGAGTCTATTTCGTACCCCAGAAACCTTACCCTTTGAGATGGAATTAAGTTTGACTTCTGAAGATTAAGAAGCCATCCCAAACCTCTTAAATGTGTTTGAACTGTCTGTAGGTTGACCTCTACTTGACCCCTTGAGTCTGCAAACAGTAGCAGGTCGTCCAAATAGGGTACTATTGAAATCCCCTTCAGTCTCAGGGGCTCCAAAGATTCCGCCATCACTTTTGTGAATACCCTGGGAGAAGAGGAAAGACCGAAAGGCAGAGCCCGAAACTGCAGGTGCCAAATCTCCCCTCCCCCCAGATTGACTGCAAGACGCAGGAACCTTTGTGATGGGGGCGCTATTGGTATATGGACATAGGCATCTCTCAAATCGATGGAAGCCATATGACATTTGGGGGTTAGCAAGTTCCTTACTGAGAAAATCGTATCCATCCTGAATTTTTTGTATTTTATGGATCGATTTAGAACCTTTAAATTGAGAATCAGGCGGAACTTTCCTGATGGCTTTTTGACCAGAAAAATGTGGGAGTAAAACCCCTTCCCCTCTTGATCTTTCGGAACCTGGGAAATGACCTTCTGTTGCATCAGTTCCTGTAACAGAGACGTCATGGCCAGAGCCTTTTCCCGATCCTTTGGCAGGTTTGTGATGTAAAACAGACTTGGGGGGCTTTGTGAGAATTCCAATTGATAACCCTTTTTGATTAACCCCAGAACAAAAGGACTCTTTGTTGTTTTTTCCCAGATTGGTAAGAAGTCCTGTAGTCTCCCCCCTACTAGATGGTCATTGTTTTTTAGGGGTTTGTTCTGGGGTTCTAAAGAGTACCCCACCTCTACCTCTTCCTCTCTGAGAAGACCAGGGTCTCTTCTGTGTGTGGTCCTTTTCCTTATCGGTTTGTCGAAAAGGACGAAAATTTTTCCTCTGCTGTACCGTTTTCTTCTTCTGTGGGAAAGCTTTCTTCTTGTCTGCTGTCCTGTCAAGGACAGTCTCTAGTTCTGGCCCAAACATCAGGTCTCCTGAAAAGGGAATTCCGCACAGTTTTACTTTAGAAGCTGAATCCCCTGACCAGGTCTTTAGCCAGAGTGCTCTTCTTGCTGAGTTAACAAGCGCAGAGGATCTGGCTGACAGCCTGATAGATTCTGCAGAGGCATCTGCCATATATTTTACTGCCTTAAGCAGGGTAGGGAAGGACTCCAATAAGTCTTTTCTGGAGGTACCTGCCACAACATGATTTTTAAGTTGCTCTAACCAACACTCCAGATTCCTAGCCACAACCGTAGCCGCCATTGCTGGCTTAAGATTAGCTAGAGATGAGTCCCAGGCTTTCTTCAGTAGCCCATCTGCCCTCTTATCCATAGCATCTTTGAGAATACCCATGTCCTCAAAAGCTAAATCAGTCTTCCTAGATACTTGAGAAAATGCAGCGTCTATCTTTGTTTTTTTTATTCCACAATAGTTCCTCATTCTCCTCAAAAGGAAACCTCCTTTTGAGGGCTTTAGAAAAAAAAACTGTCCTCTCTCTGGATTCTTCCATTCCTTTTTAATAGTGTCTGTCAACACTCTATGCACAGGGAACACCCTGTGTTTAATTTCCTCCAGCCCCAGGTACATCTTGTCATGCACGGACAGCTGAGCTTTTTCTTCCTGGATCTCCAGGGTAGTATAAATTGCCTTGAGTAATTCATCCACCTCCTCAAGTGACAGCTTATATCTAGATGATCTCGACTCTTCTTCCACCTCCTCCTCCTCTGAATCAATGGTTGAGGGTGGAATGCTTTCCCTTTCCTCCTCCGACTCACTTTCCACCTGTCTGGAAGTGGACTGAGGGAAACTGGAGTGAGAACTCTGCTCTTGGCTGGAACTCTGGCCGTGCTTTACAAGGGAACGCACTGTCCCTAGGGCCTCTGCTAATTCCTTCCTCACAGAAGATAAGAGCTCTTTGCACTCTTGTGAGGATTCTTCTTTTACTAAATCCACAATGCAGGATTTGCACAGTGGTTTGGGCCAAGAGTCCCTTAAAGGATTTTTGCATGAGGGGCACTTTCTCCCTGTTCTCTCTGATTTGGCAGTAGCTTTCTGAAACAGAGAAACAAGAAAAAGCCAGGTCCTTTAGAACGAAGGCTTCAGAGAAAAGTAGTACCTCCAGCCAACACCCTAAGTGCCCAGAGTCTCACTCCTTTGCTGAACTGCTAATGGAAACTGTTACCCCATAGCAGACAGCAGCAGGTTTTGAATAACCACATCAAAGATAAAAACACCCAGTGATATAAAAGGAAAGAGGTGCCACCGCACCTCTCCTACCTGGGCCTGGCCGGGAGCCTGGGCGCCTGCATCCGCCATTGCTGCTGACGATTCCGCTGTCTCCATAGTGCAATCCGCAGCTGCTGCACTGTGTACTAGGCTCCATGTGCCAAACAAAAGGAAGTCCCGGCCAGAGGACCCGCCCCTTCCTCCTGCGTTCCAGCAGCAGGAATCAATCGCTGCTACGCCCCGCCGGAAGTATCCATCCACCGGAACTGACATCACCTGCTGTCCGGGATTCGGCGCCGCCATACAGAGGCCTGGCATGGACACTCTTACTGAGCACAACCGCGGCCCCCCGAACACCCCGGGTGGAAAACTTCCGGCAGACCATTACTCCTGTGAGCCGGAGAAGGAAGGGACACTGGAGCACCCCCCTCACGTGCAGGAAGGAGCTGGGCTGGTCTGAGTAACCAAACGTGGAGGTCCTGCCGAAACCCTCTCCTTGGAGAGAGCGCAGCCCCTCTGGTTCCCCAAGCAGTGCTTCCACCATGGCGGAGGAAAAACTAAAACTGACGGCATGGTGGAAGCAGCTGCTTTTTAAAGGGGCGTTGTCACGCAGTGTTTGCTGTCTAAGAGGTGGAGCTACGCTCTCTCCAAGGTGCCAAGGTGCTGTCCTGAAAGGCGAAGGGAGAAAATAGGTACATGCAGGTATGCGTCCTTGATGTCTATTGACGCCAGAAGTTCTCCTCCTTGTAGGATGAGACTACTGATCGGATCGATTCCATGCGAAACGATCGTATCCTAAGGAATCAGTTTGGATCCTTGAGATCTAAAAAGGGTCTGACATCTCCATTTGGTTTTGGAACCGTAAAAAGGTTTGAATAAAAACCCCAATCCCTGCTCTTGCGTGGTAACAACCACGATAACTTTGAGTTAATGTGGACATCACCCATCTGTCCTGGAAATCCTCCTGCCAGAGCCTTGAGAACTGTAGCAGTCTCCCCCCCCCACCCGAGCGAGCGGGGGCACTCCTTCATAAAGAGGCTTTAGCGTCTTGTCTAGTAGGCTTCCTCCCCCAGGACTTCTTTTGTCCTTGGGTCGACTCCGAGATTTATTTCTTGAGCCTGACGGAGGAGGCCGTCGCGACTGCCTGGGGGACCTTCTGCCACTGAACCCACCAAGGAGAAAACATTTTTTAAACAGGAATTCCAATTTCTTATCAGTTGGAGCCCTAAGTATCTGAGCGTTGTCGACAAGACAAGTCAGACTTATTTATGGAGGAATGGCGGCGTCAACTGCCGGTATACCCCACATCTTAGTAAATTTTTCCTCCATAGGATAAACTTTTTAGGCGGAAAAAAATGTTTATCTGGGTGATCCCACTCAGAATAAATAAGCTTTTCCAGTAACCATAAACAGGAAAAGCATGTGTAGTTTGAGGAGGCTTCAGTGAACCCAAACCAAAGGAGGGTTCTTTAACTGGCTCAGATATGAGTAACTTGAATGTGGAGCGGACCAATCCAGCAAAAATTTGCACTAACACCTTCTCATCCTGAGAAGCTGAAGAGGGCCCTTCTCCACTTGATTCCTCAGAAGAGGAATCATCAGTCTCATCCCGATCCTCTGAGAGGGATTCCTCCCCTTTTCCCCCCAAAGTTCCTGTTTGAGGGTCCTGGCTGGCAGAGGGGGACCTAGTGCGTTTTCTTCCACAGAGTGGAGATGCGATTAAGGCCACCAGTCTTTCCTCTAATCCAGTAATGGTTGAGGAAAAAACCTCCTGTGTAATGTATACAGGGGCTGAAGTGCCAGAAGCAGCTGCAGCCCCTGACCCCGACAGCTCACCCTGGCCGGTTTCCCCCGGTCCTTCAGGGGGGGGAAGGTGCTGCAGAAGGGGGGTCCTCAGAGCCTGAGGGAGTCCCTTAGAGCCCCTATTTTTCGGGGTATATGTACCTCTTCTGCCCATAGTGCAAAACACAAAAAGCAGAGGCACTAACAAAATGCACTGACTGCTGAGCAATGTAGTTCAGCAACTGCCGCTGCTACCAAGTCTCAGTCTGGTGCTCAAGTAAATGTTTGCCTGGGAATGCTCGTCTCCCACCTCACATGCGCCCGTCTGCTCTGTGTCCCTCCATAGGCCATGTGCATCTGAAAAGAGTGCACCTTATAGCCTGTGTGCAGCCTGCAGTGTGAGCGTTTCAACATGCCGACGTTGCGTTGCACCATTTGCTGAGCAATGGTCTAGCAATATAATGCCGCTAGATAAAGTTCAGCTTGGTGCCGAGATAACAATGTATTTCCTGTACTGGAAATGTCTGCATGCATTCCTTACGTGCCCCAGCGCTGCTGTGTCCTGTGTGTCAGACTTCCATCTCTTCAGTTGTGAGACCACACACATGCAGTTTTTAGCTGGACTGAGCTGACTGAGAAGCAACGTATCAAGGTATGTGCATTTACTCCCTCTAGTGGAGACTTTAAGGCATAACAACATTTTACTCATGGAAGAAACAACCATAGGTGAACTTTTTACAGTTTCTAAGCTTCTTCCCTTAGCTTATCCTCGCTGCAGGATACTGCTGTAACAGGCAGATCCAAACTTCACCCATTACGGCGGGCTGCGTTAGCAAACCTTCATGGACCCTTTTATAGGGGTTCCACTCCCTTGGACCTGTATTAGCACCCTGCCAGGAAAACTTTAGTAATGTAGCATGACCAAAGCCCTGGGTCCCGGGGTCCAGCCAGCCAAGAGGCAATACAGGCAAAACCTTGTGCTTCATATAAGAGGCCCGGGTACCATCCACCTTGGCCTCAGTGGCACTTTGGATGGATCCGGTCAGTGGAGGCTGTTTAAATCCAGCAAGGATCCCTCCTGGAGCTCCTTAGAGCACATCTTCACTCGTGACCAACACCTTAGACACTGGCAAAAAAGCTGGGGTACTCCTGGTAGGAGGAGGGGTTATATAGGGAGTGAACTTCCTGTATTGGGTATACCAGTGTCCATCACCTGAAGGTGCCTATATACCCACATAGTGATTACTATGGTGCTCTGTGTCCCATGATGTCCGATAAAGAAATATAAAACATTTAGGGGTGCACTTTTTAAAGAGAATATTGACTAATGTTTATGCACAGAGCAGAGCATCAATAGGTACCTGCATTCTCTGACAAAGCAATGCCTGGGTGCATCACAAAGCAGAAATCATATCCAGTACAACAAGCAGTAATCAGGACTTCACACTAGGCAAAACTGGGAATGATGAAAAATGGGTGTGTAAGGGGCTACTCCAAAAATTGCCCCACGACAACAAAAATTGTTGTGGACTCTCTCGGTACCCAAGGATTTAGACGGAAAAAGTATTAAATTCCCTTCCTTCCCCTCTGTGCATCCCATGCGGGCACAACATGGCTCTCAGATGGTGTACGCTTAAGTACGCCTATGTGAATGAGGGCTTAAGATGCAGATAGTATCTATTTCAGCAGTAAAATGGTCCCTGAGCAGGTGTAGTCAGGTGCATCTTGCTCACAAAAGGAAATCAGGCAGGAAGGCCGGTGCTCCCTCCTCAGAAGACAATTTACCGCAGAAGTAGTGTGCACGGATAGACATGAAGGGAGTTTGCTCCCAGGCTTGCCTGGCCTTATAGACAGGCACCCTGTCTGAGGAAGTGTTTAGCCAGTGCTGAAACAGTCTAGTGGTCTAGACAAACCAAATAGCCATGAGGCTAAATTGTTTTGTGTAATCCCGAGAACCGCTCAGAGGGCCAATCTTGTATACAGGAACTTTTGTTGATCAAAGCAAGTGGACAGAAGTCCTAAAATGAACTTTCCCAAGTAGACCAAGATCCTGAACAGCTGTCCATTTGAAGCTAAATATCATATATTCACATATATCATCATACTTTATATCAGTGAATTGGGATGATTTCACATCACTTCTAGATAGGACCGAAAGGGGGGGGGGGGGGGGTTGTAGCCCATCAAACCAGGATACAGACATTAAAAAAAAAAAAAAAAAAAAAAAAAAAAAATGTAATTAAGGAGGGGTTAGGAGCTCTATCAAGTTTTTGTTGTCATTTGCGCCCTATTGGGGAGACTTTTCATAAATTTCCTGTTCAAAGATAATCTATACTAAACCTACCAGCTTCCCAGACACCATTCTGTTCTCTGTCTGCCCCTCATGCTCTGGAACAAGCAGCTCCACCGGCAGGTCATGATACCCCCTCAGAAGGGACCGGTCTTCCTCTGCATGTGGTTGATGCAGAACAGGAGATCTCCGGGAGATGGGATCCTACAGAAAGAAACAATACACACATTTATATATTTGTGTACAGTCACACTCTGTTTTTCTGCTTTGCCTCCACAGACAGGGCAGCTCTTCAGTTTTGTGCATTCTTGCTTTTCAGGGGAAGGTAACCACTTTGCCTATACAATGAGCTTTTCATGGCTGAAGCTGCAATCTGAATGTTTGATATGGAAAGCCTCCACCACCTTACAATCTAAAGGTCACCATCTCACATGCATACATAATAGGATCAATTTAGACAGTATCCAATTAACAACTGGCATACCTTTGGATTGTGGGAGGAAACCTACACAAGCACAGGGAGAACATACAACTGCATGCACACAGTGCCCTGACCAGGACTCAAAGGGAGGAACCCAGTGCTGCAAAGCAGAAGTTCTAACCACCAAGACTGTTCATAAGTTCTAAATGAAAAGCAGAACTAAACCTTTCAATTTAAACGGTTTCATAAAACAGTTAGCATTCCCGTAGGGATGCACCGAAATTTCGGCCACCGAAACATATTGGCCGAAAATGGCCCTTTCGGCAAAAAGCCGAAAGAGAATTTTGCCGTTACTGGTGCCGAAAATGGGACGGGGCTCAGCCCCCGCCCCTGGTGCTGCTTATCAGGGGGGGCTTCCTATATCGTTGAAAGGAGGGAGAGCCGCCGCCGCCTGTTTGATTACAGCGCCGGGAACATCACAGCTTTCATTTCAATAGCTGTGTGTTCCCCGCTGTGCGCCGTCACATACAGCCCCTCCCCCTTGTCCATGCACTTTGATAGACAGAACACCTGTCCACTCCTGGGACGGGTGATCTGTCTATCAAAGTTCCCCGGACAAGGGGGAGGGGCTGTATATGACGGCGCGCAGCGGGGGAACACACAGCTATTAAAATGAAAGCTGTGATGTTCCCGGCGCTGTAATCAAACAGGCGGCGGCTCTCCTCTCCCTTCACTGGCTGCAATGGGGACAGAGGCTGTACTCCTGGGGACACTGGCTACGCTGCAATGGGGACACTGGCTACGCTGCAATGGGGACACTGGCTGCATCTGACAGGCACTGGTGAGGCTGCATTGATCTCTTGTATCATGTCCGCAGTCTCTGACCATCTCCTGTACCATGTCCCCAGTCTCTGACCATCTCCTGTACCATGTCCCCAGTCTCTGACCATCTCCTGTACCATGTCCCCAGTCTCTGACCATCTCCTGTACCATGTCCCCAGTCTCTGACCATCTCCTGTACCATGTCCCCAGTCTCTGACCATCTCCTGTACCATGTCCCCAGTCTCTGACCATCTCCTGTACCATGTCCCCAGTCTCTGACCATCTCCTGTACCATGTCCCCAGTCTCTGACCATCTCCTGTACCATGTCCCCAGTCTCTGACCATCTCCTGTACCATGTCCCCAGTCTCTGACCATCTCCTGTACCACGTCCCCAGTCTCTGACCATCTCCTGTACCACGTCCCCAGTCTCTGACCATCTCCTGTACCACGTCCCCAGTCTCTGACCATCTCCTGTACCACGTCCCCAGTCGCTGACCATCTCCTGTACCATGTCCCCAGTCGCTGACCATCTCCTGTACCATGTCCCCAGTCGCTGACCATCTCCTGTACCATGTCCCCAGTCGCTGACCATCTCCTGTAGTATGTCCCCAGTCGCTGACCATCTCCTGTAGTATGTCCCCAGTCGCTGACCATCTCCTGTAGTATGTCCCCAGTCGCTGACCATCTCCTGTATAAAAATAATTTTTAAAAACAGTCACTTTCGGTATCGGTTTTCGGGATCAAGGAAGATTTCTTTTCGGTATCGGTTTCGGCACCAAAAAACCCATTCGGTGCATCCCTACATTCCTGGCATGTCGGGAATGCTAACCGGCACATTTGCTTGTGCTCCAAACCAAACAGTCAAATCTAAACGGCGGGTGTCATAGCTGACCACATGTGCAGCACCATGGCAGTTGCAGATCAAACAGAGGCAATGATGGCAGCTTCCTCGGCTAAAAAGGAGGGTTTAGTTCTGCTTTAGGCCTCATTCACACCATGGTGCAGAGATGTCATTTTTTTCTGCACGCATTCTGCAAGAGCACAAAAAAAAAAAAAAAAAAAAAAAAAAAAGTGCCCTGTTCACACCACGTGTGGATTTTTTTCTGCGCAGGAATCTGCAAGGTGTATGCAGTTTTCTGCACAGGGAAAAAAAAAAACAAAAAAACACAGAGTTAGGTACCTGGTAACTCTTTTTCTAAGAAGTCTTCCAGGAGATAGGCTCCTCCTCCCTAAAACAGGAAACACATTAGTCCACCATTATAAATTTCACAGTCTTACCTGTGTGCCTCAGTTATGTTAAAGCACCGAAGGAATTCCCTGTAAGCTGCAAGCTCCCCCGCTGTACCTGGTTTTTGTCATTTCAAGGGTGGGAACTAGTGCTGCCCTGGAAGACTTCTTAGAAAAAGAGTTACCAGGTACCCAACTCTGTTTTCTCGAATCGTCTTCCAGGGCAGCATCCGAGAGGATGTATCAAGCAATACTTACTAGGGTGGGGTTAGAGACTGGAGCACTTTGCGACCAAATGCTTGGTCTTGGTCAGACAGCTGGTCTATCTGGTAGTGCTTTGCGAAAGTACTAAAGCTCGACCATGTCGCTGCCCTGCAGATCTGCTCCGGAGTTGCCCCTGCTTTCTCTGTGGCCGAGGTTTCCCAGGCTCTAGTTGTGTGCGCTCTGCTTTCACTAGGTGGAGTGAGATTCTGTGCCTTGTAGGTACTCTGTATGGCCATCCTTATCCATCTGCTGATGGTACTTTTTGAAGCTTGTTTTCCTCTGTTGATTCCTGCATAGAGGACGAAGAGGGAGGTCGTTCTTTCGAGATACGTTATGAGCGTGTTCCTTACATCTAGTTTGCTGTAAATGTCCCTTTTCCTACTATCCATGGTTGTTGGAAGTGGAAGTGAGGGTATGACGATGTTTTGAGTTCTGTGGAATGTAGAAGAGACCTTGGGTAGAAAGGCCGGATCTGGAGAGAGAATTATCTTGTCCAGATGTATTAGACAGTATGGTTCTATTGTTGACAGAGCTTGGATTTCACTCACTCTTCTGGCGGATACTAGGGCCAGAAGGAGCGCAGTTTTTAGCGTGAGGTTTTTGTCTGAGCTGTCCTCGATAGGTTCAAATGGAGGGGAAAGAAAGCCCTTAAGTACCGTGCCCATGCCCCAGGTGGGAGTTCTGTACATTTTGGCTGGTTTGGATCTTTTAAGTGCTATGAGGAATCGTCTTATCAGCGGGTCCTCCGCTAGTCTAGTATCCATGACCGAGGAAAGTGCTGCAACTTGTACTTTCAGGGTACTAGGTGATATGTTTTTATCTGCACCATCTTGTAGGAAGTACAAAACTATTGGAATTATCCCACCGTTGGAGGTTGGTCTGTCTTTGTACCAAGAAACAAATTTTTTCCTTATTTTCTCATAGATAGCTCTTGTTACCGGCGTTCTGCTGTCCCCTGTAATGCTGGCTTGAAGGCTTTTAGCGCTTCCCCCACAGCTTTCAACTCTCTCAAGTTTGAGGAGGCTTGTGACCATTTGGATGTCCATTTCCCTTTGTGAGTACAGCCCTTCCATGTGGGCTCCCCATCCTAGGGCTCTTGCATCGGTGGTGATCCTGACTGGATTGACTTGAGCCCATCTGCGCCCCTCGATGACCCGAAGTGGGTTGAGCCACCAGTAGAGTGTTTGTTTGACTGTGGCTGGGACGGGAATGGACTTGTCTAGGGATGCTTGCCTGCCATCCCACTGGGAGAGAATGTAGTTCTGTAAGGGTCGCATGTGAATTTGTGCCCAGGTAATGGCTGGAATGGAAGACGTCATCAGTCCTAGTATGGACATTCCGTGCCTGATTGTTGTGGAATGATTCCTTAGCAAGGAGGTAATTGCTTGTGTAATTTTTTCGTCCTTTTCCTTTGTTAGGAAAATTTTTGACAGTCTGGAGTCCAGCACATATCCCAAGTATACCACTCTCTGGCTTGGGGTCATTTGAGATTTTTCTGCGTTTACTAACCATCCCAGGTTTTGCAGATAGGTCATACTTGTGCGCAGGTTGTTTTCTAAGATTACTGCTGAATCCGCAAAGAACAGTAGGTCGTCTAAGTATGGTATTATACCAATGCCCTGCTGTCTTAGACCTTTTAGTGCTTCCGCCATTATTTTTGAGAATATTCTTGGTGCCGAGGAGATTCTGAAGGGGAGAGCTGTGTACTGTAGGTGCAGAGTAGCTGCTGGCCCCTGGATTGCGAACCTTAGGAACTTTTGGTGATCCTCCCTTATGGGGACATGTAGGTAGGCATCCTGTAAATCTAGTGTTGCCATGAATGTCTCCCGCGGTAGGATGTTCCTGATCAAATAGATAGATTCGATTCTGAATTTCTTGTATTTTATCCCTCGGTTGAGTGGTTTAAGGTTTAGTATCAGCCTTAGTTTGCCTGATGGTTTTCTTTTTGCGAAGATGTGTGAGTAGAAGCCCTTTTGTTCCTCCTCTTGAGGAACGTGACGAACCACCTTCTGATCCAGTAGTTTCTGCAGGGATTCTAAAAACACTTTTGCTTGATTGCTGTCCTTTGGTAGCATGGTCGCTAAGTATTTGGTTGGGGGGCGGGTGGAGAATTCTATTGCGTAACCGTCCGCTATGGTGCGCAATATGAATTTGTTTTCTGTTATCTCCTCCCATTGGTGGGAAAAGGCCGTCAATCTGCCCCCCACCTTTAGGCAGTCATTGTTTTTTGTTCTTTTGGGTATTAGGCTTGAGGATGAATTCACCTTTGCTTTTCTTGTTTTGTTGACCCCAGCGCTTTTTTGCCCCTGGCTTATTAAATTTCTTGAAATGCCGAAAGGGCGCCTTCCCTTGTTTCTTCTTGGTTTGAGGGAACCCCTTATTTTTTGCTGCAGTCCTATCCAGGACTGTTTCTAGCTCAGGACCAAACAGTAGGTCTCCAGTGAATGGGATCCCACATAAACGGTTCTTGGAAGGGGCATCCTCCCCCCCTCCCCCCCCCCAAGATTTTAACCACAGAGCTCTGCGGGCAGAGTTCAGTAGTGCCGTGGTCCTAGAGGATATTCTGACAGTTTCTGCTGAAGCATCTGCTAAGAAAGCTGCCGCTCTAGTTAGTGTGGGGATAGTTTTTATTAGTTCTTCCCTGGGTGTGTCGTTTTCCAGTAGTTCTTGCAGCTGGGTTAACCAGATTAGCAAGGTTCGGGCTGTGCAGGTGGAAGCAATAGCCGGATTTAGGTTTGCCGCCCCTGCTTCCCATGCCCTTTTCAGGAGGGCTTCTATTTTCTTGTCCATGGGGTCGCTTAGGGTACCTGCGTCAAATGCCAAGTCAGATTTGTTCGTAATTTGTGCCAGAGAGGCATCCACCTTGGGGCATTTAGCCCAGGTTTTGATGTCTGCTTCCGCAAACGGGTATCTGCGTTTGATTGTGGCGGGTATAAAAAGCTTTTTCTCTGGGTCTTCCCATTCTTTTTTGACTAGGTCTTTAAGGGTTTGGTGTACAGGGAACGTTTTTGGCTTCTTGGGCTGTAGCCCCTTGTACATTCTGTCATGTATAGTGAGTTCTGCAGTTTTCTGTTCTTTAATGCCTAGAGTGTCAGTGATGGCTTTGAGAAGACTGTCTGTATCCTCTGAGGGAAACAGGTTGCAGTCTGTCGTGTCATCTTCCTCCTCTGAGTCTGAACAGATACCGTCTTCTGATTCAGATTGCTCGGATTCATCTGAATCCACCTCTTGTTCTGCCTGTACCTTGTTATCCCTTGGAATGTGTGTTCCGCTGGTAGATGGGATACTGGCCTGAGCGACACTTGATGGCGTTTCTAATTTTTCAATAGCTGAGCGTAATGGCGCCATGGTGCTCTGAATTTCTTTCTTAAAAGAATTGAGCAGGTCTTTCAAAAATCCCTGTGATTCTTTTGCCACCATTTTGTCTATGCATTTCTGACACAGGGGCTTTTTCCAATCTGGGGAAAGCCTGTGGCTGCATGAGGCACATGTTTTGCCTTTAACCTTCCTTTCCTCAGGGGTCTTTGCCTAGAAGCAAGCACAGTGAACAAAAATCCCCGTGAGACAGGTGGTCAAAGACTGCCTGTAGGTAGGCAGTCTTGTAGAGAGGTTAAGACAGAGATAATTCAAGAGTATTCTGGCTTACCTTGGAGCTGTCCTGACTTGCAGGATCTGCAGGGCAGGGTGGGGAAGCGTCAGACATGATCAGCCACCAGGATCCTCTGCTTAGAAGGCCTTTTTAACTGCTTCCTGCATAAGCTCCGGCCCCGCCCCCGGCTGACCCCGTGCAGGTTGGTGGACACACCTGCACATGCCGCTGCGTTGTAGTATACCCATAATACTGGTAGGAAGGGTAGCATTGAAAATTTTATTTGTATTCCAATTTCTGTTATTATTGTTTTTCCCTCTTTTTTTTTTTAAATTCCCGCCCCTGGGTGTCCTGTGCATCCCGCTCTATTTCCTCCTGGAGATAGGCTACGGGAAAATGGCCGCCACTCGGAAGCGGAACCTCCTCCCGCCGCCATCTTGGTACACCCCCAGGCTCCATGTAGCGGCCTGTGTGGCGGCGAGGACGCCGCTGCGCCGCCCGGAGAGCGGGTGCCGGATAAGTTGCCTTGGGGTATCGGCCGCGGCCACCAGGGACCTGGATAGAAGGTAAAAACCCCCTTACCTGATCCTCTGTCGCTGTGGCGGTATTCGGCGGCTGCTGCGGCGGCGGCGAGGGGGGGGCGGCCATCTAGTGCATCTGATGTATCCCCCCTGGCGGGCCCCAGTTTTCCCAGAAAGCCAGTGAGGGGGGTGCTTGTTGAAACAAACACAGAACCTAGAGCAGCGGCATGGGGGGGGGGGGGGGGGGTGACCGAGTCCTCCTGCAGCCTGGGGGGATGATTGCAGACCCCTCAGTAGGGGCGAAATCTCAGGCTTGAGCAAAGTTGCTCAGTGCTGTGCCTGCTCGCCCTCCCAAGGCCCATTGGGCTGTATGGGATGCTGGCAGGGGGTCTCCTGCAACAAGCACAGAGACAAGTGAAAAAATAACAAAAGTTTTGCAGCTCCTGTGGGTCCGGAGGAAACACAAACAACTGAGGCACACAGGTAAGACTGTGAAATTTATAATGGTGGACTAATGTGTTTCCTGTTTTAGGGAGGAGGAGCCTATCTCTCGGATGCTGCCCTGGAAGACGATTCGAGAAAAAAAAAAAAAAAAAAAAAAAAACCTGACACAACATCAACATTGGTGTAAACAGAGCACATAACTGACACGCATAAAAACTGATATCAATGTGCACAAAACCTCGCTGAAACACGGATGAAAATGAATGTAAACTGATGCCTCTGCAAATGAAATCTGTGCGGGGTTCCCATCAGTTTTCATGCATGTATGGTGTGAACGAGTTGTTCATGTCAGGCAAAAGATGCTGGAGCAGTTACAGCAATGGTTCTCAACTCCTGTCGTCAGGACCCACTAACAGGACGGATTTTATAGTATTACCTTGGGGAGATGCAGACTTGAATACTGCAATCACTGAGCAGCAAATTATATCACCTGTGATGTATTTCAGTTATCTTGCAAACCTGGCCTGTTAGTAGGTCCTAAGGACAGGAGTTGAGAACCATTGAGTTAGGCCCCTTTCACACTGGGGCGCTTTGCAGGCACAGAGCCATAGTAATTACTATGTGGGTTATAGGCCACCTTCAGGTGATGGACACTGGCACGCCCTAAATTAAGAAGTGCACTCCCTATATAACCCCTCCTGGGTCTATTCAGTTTTGTAGCCAAGCAATACACGTGAATACCAAGAAGGGAGGGACCTCTGTGTCCCCTGATGTACCTCAAAGAAAAGGATTTTACAGGTAAGCTGTTTTAAAAATCCTGTTTTCTTTTTATACATCAGGGGACACAGAGCCATAGTAATTACTATGTGGGATGTCCCATAGCAATGGCAACTGAAGGGAGGGAGACACAATAAAAAAGGTAGGGCATTAAGAGGCCAGAGGACTTATTCTACAGCCTGCAGTACACTATGCCCAAAGGCAATATCCTCATGACCTTTTACATCAATTTGATAGAATCTGGTAAATGTATGGACTGAAGACCAAGTTGCGGCCTTGCAGATCGGAGCCATAGAGGCCTTGTAACGCACCGCCCATGAGGCACTAACAGCCCCGGTGGAATGTGTTTTAACATGAAAAGGAGGAACCTTCTTCCTCAGACCATAAGATTGAACAATCACTTGACTAATCCATTTGGAGATAGTAGATTTCGATGCTGCTTGTCCTCTTTTAGGACCTTCTGGCAGCACAAACAAAATATCTGTTTTTGCGAATCTGAGCGTTTTCCTAAAAATAGGCCTTAACCGCTCTTACTACATCAAGGGAATGTAGTGCCTTCTTTTCCTTAGATCGAGACTCTGGGAAAAATGGCAGAATAATATCTTGGTTCAAATGAGAACCGGTCATCACTTCGGTAGAAATTTAGGATGAGGCCGCAATACCACCTTATCCTTATGCATGATTAAAAATATGGCTCTTTACAGGACAGAGCCGCCAATTCCGATATTCTTCTTGGCAGAAAATATGACAACCAAAAAGACTATTTTTCTTTAAAAGAACTAACGGAATTTCCCCGTATAGGTTTAAAAGGCTGATTCTGTAAAGCCGACAAGACTAAAATTCAAATCCCAAGGATTTAGAGGTGCCCTGACAGGGGGATTAATTCTTGTTACCCCCTGAATAAAAAGTACGCACCAGAGAGTGAGAAGCAAGAGGCCGTTGAAAATATATTGATAAGGCCCCAACCTGGCCCTTGATCGTACTCATTGCCAGGTTCATTTCTAATCCCATATGCAGGAATTCAAGAATCCTACCTATGACATACTTCCTGGGGTGCCAACCCCTGGATCCATACCAGAAAATATGTGCCTTCCAGATTCTAAAGTAAATGACTCTGGAGGCCGGCTTCCTAGCATCAAAGTAGACACTACTGAAGGAGATAACCCACGATCCTTTAGAATGTGGGTTTCAATAGCAAAACCGCTAAATTTAGCGTTTGTAAGGTAGGATGGAATACTGGACCTTGAGCTAGGAGGTCTAGCCATAATGGCAGGGTTCAAGGGACTTCTACTGCCATCTTTATGATCTCGGCAAAGCAAGATCTTCTGGGCCACACTAGGACCACCAGAATCGCTTCTTCCCCTACCTGCTTGATTCTGCGGAGAAGGCGTGGAAGTAGCAGAACTGGAGGAACGCATAGATCAGTGAAAAAAACTGATCCTATTGGGAAGGCCAAGGCATCTGTTCCGCACACTAGCAGATCCTTCGTCCTAGACACAAAATTGTCGACTTTGTTGTTGAATCTGGACGCGAACAGATCTATGTGCGGAATAACCCATTCTTGACATATCGAGAGGAAGATGTCGGAGTGAAGGGACCATTCTTTCGGAAACAAAAGTTGGCGACTCAATAGTCCGCCTGCCAATTCTCTATCCCTGGAATGGACATTGCTGATAGACAAGGTATGTTGCTTTCTGCCTAAGCTAGAACATGATTCACTTCTTTTTGGACTGCACGACTTCTTGTGCCCCCTTGGTGATTGATGCAAGCCATAGCCGTGGCATTGTTGGATTGAATCCTGAGAGGACAATTCCCCAGCTTGAGCGTCTAGAACTCCAGGGCCAGATGTACTGCCCTAATTTCTAGTACGTTGATGGACAGGGTCTTTTCTGGTCCTTGGACCATTTCCCCTGGACAGAAGCTTCTTCCAGGACTGTTTGCCAACCTAGAAGGCTGGCATCCGTTGTTACCATTTTCCAAGATACTGGTAAAAAAAGAATTTCCCCTTTTGGAGGTTGCTGACATTAACCACCAATTGAGGCTCAGACACACCTGGGGGGATAAGAGCATTGGAAAAAAACCAAAGCCTGAACCTTCTTGTTTCAGACCGACAGAATAGCGTTTGTAGCAGTCTTGAATGAAACTGCACATAAGGAACGGCCTCGAATGAGGCCACCATTTTCCTTAACAATTTCATGCACATCTGAATGGAAAGATTTCCCTTTGCTTTGACGAGTTGAATTAGTTCTTTAATGGAACCAATTCTTGCCTGGGGTAGGAATACCTTCTTTATACGGTATCTATGACTAGCCCCAACAACTGTAATCTCCTTGATGGTTTTAAGGAGGATTTTTCTAGGTTGAGTATTCAACCTAGGCATTCCAGGTAGCTTACAGCAGCGATTAAACTTTGGTTTAGATCAGAGACTGATTGATGTACCAAAAGCAGAGCCTCTAAATAGGCTAGGACCGTTATGCCCTGGGCCGATAACCTGACTAAGGGAGGTGTCAGGATTTTTGCGAATACCCGTGATGCAGTGGCTAGACCAAATGGCAGAACCACAAACTGAAAATGGCAATTTTCTACTTCGAAGTGTAGAAATTTCTGATGAACGGGAAATTTCGGTACGTGGAGATATGCATCTTTGATATCGATTGATGCCAGAACTCTCCTCCTTGCAAAATGGAGACCACCAATCGGATTGACTCCATGCGAAAGGACCAGATATTTAAGTACCGGTTCAGATCTTTGAGATCTAAAAATGGGTCTTACCTCCCAGTTTGGTTTTGGAACCGTAAGAACAAAAGATTTGAATAAAACCCTGAACTCTGTTCCTCTAAGGGAACCTCTGATATCACCTCTTGAGATAAAAGATGATCCAGAGCTAAAAAGAGAGACTTCTTTCCTCTGGATTACTGTAAACATTTGACTTTAGAAAACGAGGAAACGGGAACTCTCGGAACTCTAGTTTGTAACCTAGAGAAACTGAGGAAGCCCATCTGTCCTGACATTGTTCCTGCCAGATTTGAAAATTGCAGAAGCCTCCCCCCCACCCGAGCGAGCAGGGGTGCTCCTTCATAAGGAGGCCTTAGCATTTTGCTTTGTTAGGCTTTCTGCCCCAAGACCTCTTCTGGCCCTGAGACTGCCCCTGAGGTCTACCTCTTGAGCTTGACGGTGAAGGCCGTCGAGACTACCTAGGGGCAGATGCTCCTGGTACTGAGAGGAAGCATGCTAAAAAAGGAGAAATGTTTGAACTTCTTTTACTGGTAAAAGAGAACTTTTCCCATTAGAAATCCTTTGGATATATTTATCCAGATCGTCTCCAATAACCGTTCACAATGAAAACGGAAACTGGCTAGGAGCTTTTACATGGTGCTTCGGCTGACCAATTTACCAGCCACAGGACTCTGTGTGTATGTACTAGTCCCAGCATAAGTCGTGAGGCTTGAATGATACAATTTATCATCGCATCCACTGTAAAACATAGTGCATCTGATACGCCAGCCCATTGCTGGGCCTGCTGATCAGGAAGATTCTTAAGTATCTCTACAAACTGATCCTTTATGGACTGAGATACCCCAATTGCCGTAAGAATCGGCTGCGCTACTGAACCTGCCAGAGACATGTTGTGCTTAAGCAGAAGTTCCAACTTTTTATCTGTTGAATCCTTTGTCATGTGCACATTGTCTACCGGACAAGTGAGATTTCAGCATTAATTGCTGCAACCTTCCACTCCTCCATAGATACATTTTTTTTGAAGGAAAAAAAACAGCTTATCCAGGTGTTCCCATTCTGAATATATCAGCTTTTTTAGCCATAAATAGGAAAAGCGTCCCCAGACGGGGAAGGTTAGTGATCCCAACCAGAGGTGGGCTCATCACTAGACTGCACTACAGGCAGCAAAAGGGTTAAACGTACCAATCTAGTGAGGGAGTGTACCAGAAATGTGAGATTATTCCCTCCATACTAGGATATATTAGTATTTTCCAGGTCTCTTTGGAAGACCTTCCTGATCCCCTGCCCCTTGTACCTCAAAATGAGGGTCCTGAGCACTGGATGGGGATCTGCTATGATTGAACCCACTATGGAAAGTGATCATGGCATCAAATCTTCTTTTCCACTAGAAATGGTAGAAGAAAAAACCTCCTGTGTGATATATAAACAGGGACTGAAGTGTTCAGCACTGCTGCAACACCAGTCTCCCCTGACGGCTCATTCTGACCGACCGCATCACTCTCAGAGGAGGATGACATTCTTTTGGACATGGATTTAGGTTGTTTGTAAAATAATCAAACCACTACCACTCATTGCCTAACGCACAAAGCAGAGGCACTACCAAAAGAATGCATACACTGCTAGGCTATAGTCCAGCAATAAAAATGCTGCTATTAATGCCCAGCCTGAAAACAATGTGTCAAAGGAAATGCCTGTGTCACCAACCTGAGAAAAGCCACCTCTGCTTTTGTGTCCCTCCACAGCCTGCAGCAGCACACAGTGCGCTTTTAAAAACTACCTCCATGCGTCCCTGGCGTCGGAGAACGCCGACCTGGATAGCCCCGCCCCCCCGTGTTGATTACGGCTCCACCTACCTGTTTTCCCGTGCGAGCGGCGGGCTATAGATTCATCTGAATCTTTCCAGAGCTGTCTGGCGGGGGGGGGGGGGGGGGTTAAACAGCCGCCAGGCGGCCACATCGGTTTTATTTTATTGAATCTGGGCCTCCACTCTCCCCTGAGGGGGGAATCCCAGCGCAGAGGCTACCCACAGGAAGACAAGTTACCCCTCTTACCAGAGGATCTGCTTTGCTGGAGGAGAAGGAGGAAGTGTTTGCTCCTGACACAGCAGCTGTTTCCAGCATGAGGTGGTGAGTGCTCAATACAGCCCCCAGTGGTGACACATAGGCATGACAACATCATTCAGTTAACCACTTGCTTACAGGGCACTTAACCACTTGAGCCCCGGACCATTATGCTGCCTAAGGACCAGAGGTCTTTTTCCAATTTGGCACTGCGTCGCTTTAACTGCTAATTGCGCGGTCATGCAATGCTGTACCCAAACGAAATTTGCGTCCTTTTCTTCCCACAAATAGAGCTTTCTTTTGATGGTATTTGATCACCTCTGCGGTTTTTATTTTTTGCGCTATAAATGGAAAAAGACCGAAAATTTTGAAAAAAAAATGATATTTTCTACTTTTTGTTATAAAAAAAATCCAATAAACTCAATTTTAGTCATACATTTAGGCCAAAATGTATTCGGGCACATGTCTTTGGTAAAAAAAATGTCAATAAGCGTATATTTATTGGTTTGCGCAAAAGTTATAGCGTCTACAAACTAGGGTACATTTTCTGTAATTTACACAGCTTTTAGTTTATGACTGCCTATGTCATTTCTTGAGGTGCTAAAATGGCAGGGCAGTACAAAACCCCCCCAAATGACCCCATTTTGGAAAGTAGACACCCCAAGGAAATTGCTGAGAGGCATGTTGAACCCATTGAATATTTATTTTTTTTGTCCCAAGTGATTGAATAATGACAAAAAAAAAAAAAAAAAATTACAAAAAGTTGTCACTAAATGATATATTGCTCACACAGGCCATGGGCCTATGTGGAATTGCACCCCAAAATACATTCTGCTGCTTCTCCTGAGTACGGGGATACCACATGTGTGGGACTTTTTGGGAGCCTAGCCGTGCACGGGACCCCGAAAACCAATCACCGTCTTCAGGATTTCTAAGGGTGAAAATTTTTGATTTCACTCTTCACTGCCTATCACAGTTTCGGAGGCCATGGAATGCCCAGGTGGCACAAAACCACCCCAAATGACCCCATTTTGGAAAGTAGACACCCCAAGCTATTTGCCGAGAGGCATGGTGAGTATTTTGCAGCTCTCATTTGTTTTTGAAAATGAAGAAAGACAAGAAAAAACTTTTTTTTTTTTCTTTTTTCAATTTTCAAAACTTTGTGACAAAAAGTGAGGTCTGCAAAATACTCACTATACCTCTCATCAAATAGCTTTGGGTGTCTACTTTCCAAAATGGGGTCATTTGGGGGGGTTTTGTGCCACCTGGGCATTCCATGGCCTCCGAAACTGTGATAGGCAGTCAAGAGAGAAATCAAAAATTCACGCCCTTAGAAAGCCTGAAGGCGGTGCTTGGTTTTCGGGGTTCCGTACGCGGCTAGGCTCCCAAAAAGTCTCACACATGTGGTATCCCCGTACTCAGGAGAAGCAGCAGAATGTATTTTGGGGTGTAATTTCACATATTTCCATGGCATGTTTGAGCAATATATCATTTAGTGACAATTTTGTGCAAAAAAAAAAAAAAATTTGTCTTTCCCGCAACTTGTGTCGCAATATAAAATATTCCATGGACTCGACATGCCTCTCAGCAAATAGCTTGGGGTGTCTACTTTCCAAAATGGGGTCATTTGGGGGGTTTTGAACTGTCCTGGCATTTTATGCACAACATTTAGAAGCTTATGTCACACATCACCCACTCTTCTAACCACTTGAAGACAAAGCCCTTTCTGACACTTATTGTACATGAAAAAGTTATTTTTTTTTTGCATGAAAATTACTTTGAAC
Organism: Lithobates septentrionalis; assembly: GCA_037952835.1. NCBI lineage: Eukaryota > Metazoa > Chordata > Amphibia > Anura > Ranidae > Lithobates > Lithobates septentrionalis. The sequence goes on along the minus strand of JBBDGP010003975.1, from coordinate 19,068 downwards.
CCCCAAACATTATATATTTTTTTTAAAGCAAATGCCCTACAGATTAAAATGGTGGGTGTTTCATTTTTTTTTTTTCACACAGTATTTGCGCAGCGATTTTTCAAACGCATTTTTTGGGGAAAAAACACACTTTTTTAAATTTTAATGCACTAAAACACACTATATTGCCCAAATGTTTGATGAAATAAAAAAGATTATCTTAGGCCGAGTACATGGATACCAAACATGACATGCTTTACAATTGCGCACAAACGTGCAGTGGCAACAAAATAAATACATTTTTAAAAGCCTTTAAAAGCCTTTACAGGTTACCGCTTTAGATTTACAGAGGAGGTCTACTGCAAAAATTACTGCCCTCGATCTAACCTTCGCGGTGATACCTCACATGCATGGTGCAATTGCTGTTTACGTTTGACGACAGACCGCCGCTTGCGTTCGCCTTAGCGCGAGAGCAGGGGGCGACAGGGGTGCTTTTTTTTTTTTTTTTTTTTCCTTTATTATTTTTTTGCTTTTTTATCTTATTTTTAAACTGTTCCTTTCATTTTTATTTTTTTTTAATCATTTTTATTGTTATCTCGGGGAATGTAAATATCCCCTATGATAGCAATAGGTAGTGACAGGTACTCTTTTTTGAAAAAATTGACCCTAGATCTCTCCTCTGCCCTCAAAGCATCTGACCACACCAAGATCGGTGTGATAAAATGCTTCCCCAATTTCCCAATGGCGCTATTTACATCCAGCGAAATCTAAGTCATAAAATGCTCGTAGCTTCCGGTTTCTTAGGCCATAGAGATGTTTGGAGCCACTCTGGTCTCTGATCAGCTCTATGGTCAGCTGGCTGAACCACCGGCTGCATTTTCAGGTTCCCTGTTGAGACAGGAGAGCCAGAGAAAAACACGGAAGACGGTGGGGGGGGGCATTCCCTCCCACGGCTTGTAAAAGCAGTCTAGAGGCTAATTAGCCGCTAGGATTGCTTTTACATGAAAGCCGACCGCTGGCTGAAAAGAATGATACCAAGATGATACCTAAACCTGCAGGCATCATTCTGGTATAACCACTCAAAGTTGTGAATGGCGTACCTGAAGACAAAAAAATGGTTAACAATAAAGCACAGTAAACGGTAAAGTACAAAAAATTGCATACCTGAAAAGCAAACATGATAAAACATAATAACAATAAAACATTGCAGAATAGAATACAGTAAAAAAGAGCAGAACAATAGAGAGAATAGAGAGAGAGAGAGAACAATAAAACGACAACTATTTTTTTTTATTTTATATATTTTTTTTTTTTTTTTACACTTTTTTTGTAACTAACTTTTATAACTGTAACTGGTTCCAGGTTCGGGTCTCTCAAAATGCGATGGCATCTTGGGAGACCCTGTGAAAGTGTGCCTAGTCTGTGGAATGCTGTACCCTACGCTAATACTCAACTAGTGCATAGTAGCGTTCAAAACATTCACCAATGCAAAGACCAGGATTGTCAGGACAGGAGGGACAATAATAGTGGGTGTCACGCCTATATCCGCGCTTGCTGCAGACACGACATCTTTTTTGGGGGGGTTCGCTGGGTAGGGGTACTCGGGAGGACATAAAGAAAATGCCTCTCATGCAGTCGACTGCATTTGGTTGGGGATGTGAATGGGGGAAGTACGGGCGCTGCAGAAGCTGTGGGTTCCCAATTAGGATTGGCGAATGCAGTAGGAAGGGCACTATGGGCACGACAGGCCTGTGTTTGTCTTTTTGGTGGCAGCGGGACACTACTTGTGCTTGCCACCTCACCAGCTTGAACTGCACTTATGGGACTCGCCACGTCACCAAGTGTTACTGCAGTGCTGGTTTGACTACGACCGGGGTGTACTAGGCCGCTGGCGCTTGCCAGTTCACCAAAACGCTAACCCTAAACTGCTGGGGACGCTAGTATAGATCTGATCGGATCAGATATTGATCCGTTCAGATACTATACCACTAAGGGTGGTGTACGGTGCGTGCGTGGGTGTTAGCGGTACTGGCGCTAACCTGACGCTGCCTGGGGCTGGTGCTTGCCAGTTCACCAAAATACTACCAAAAAAACTGTTAGCGATCGCAGGGATCAGGCCTGACTCTGCGAATGCTGCAGTTATGCATTTAGTGTTTTGTAAGTGTCAGTGATCGATCGATACTGCACTTGGGTGGGCTGGGCTGGGCCGGGCGGAGGGGCAAAACGCAGGTGCTAGCAGGTATCTGGGCTGATTCCGCTAACACTGCGTTTTTGGGAACCCTAAACTGCTGGGGACGCTAGTATAGATCTGATCGGATCAGATATTGATCCGTACAGATACTATACCACTAAGGGAGGTGTATGGTGCGTGCGTGGGTGGGTATTAGCGGTACTGCCGCTAATCTGACGCTGCCTGGGGCGACGCATATCACCGCCGGGCGATCAGGGGGCTAAACCTTTATTCGGTAATAAACGGCGGGTGCCCTGACACTATAAAAAATAAAACGAACTAACCAGCGTCACCCGTAACACTTATACGGTGATCAGTGGTGAAAGGGTTAACTAGGGGGCAATCAAGGGGTTAAAACATTTATTAGGTAGTATATGGGGGTCCCTGACGCTATAAAACGCTGACGGCGAACCTAAATATTTACCTCCCTAACTAGCGTCACCAGCGACACTAATACAGCGATCAGAAAAATGATCGCTTAGCGACACTTGTGACAGGGGGTGATCAAGGGGTTAAAACTTTATTAGGGGGGGTAGGGGGGTACCCTAGACCTAAAGGTGGTAACAGTAACTGTCCCAACACTGTAACTGTCACAAACTGACACTATGCAGTAATCAGAAAAAAAAAAACTGCTGGTGTCAGTTTGTGACGGGGGGGGGGGGGGGGGAAATCGGGGTGTTTAGTGTGCCTGGCATGTTCTACTGAGTGTGTAGTGTGTTGTGCACTCACAGTGATGTCTTCTCTCCTCGGGCCGGAACGGAAATTACCGAGCCGAGGAGAGATGACATCATTTCCTTTGCTGCTGTTTAGCATACAGCTGCAAAGGAATGATTCGATTGGCCGGCGGCGATCGCGAGGGGGGGGGGGCCACGAACGGATGGTCTCCCCCTCACCTCTGATCGCCGCTGGACAAAAGACGACCGCCTCGGGCACCGGGGGGGGGGGGGGGGGGGGGGTCCGATCGGACCCCCCACCCGCGGAAGGCAAATCACGTACATGTACGTGATTTTGCCTGTCCGTGCCACCTTGCCGACGTACATCGGCGTGAGGCGGTCGTCAAGTGGTTAAACCCCCCTCCTATCCAGACCAATTTTCAGCTTTCAGTGCTGACGCACTTTGAATGACAATTTCGCGATCATACAACACTGTACCCAAATGAAATTTTTATCATTTTTTCAGCACAAATAGAGCTTTCTTTTGGTGGCATTTGATCACCTCTGCGGTTTTTACTTTTTGTTAAAAAAAAAAAATGTAAAAAACTGAATTTTTTTTTTAAAAAAATGTTTTTTTTTTATATTTTGTTATAACAAATTTAAAAACGGGTAATTTTTCTCCTTCATTGACGTACGCTGATGAGGCGGCAGTGATGGGCACTGATAGGCGGCAGTGATGGGCATTACTTGTGGGCACTGTTAGGTGGCACTGTGGGCACTGTTAGGTGGCACATGTGCCTCTTCCACTTCGGGACCAATGTCCCTTACATCCGAGCCGGTGATCGGCTTTTTTTTCTACTCGCGCTGTCAGCGTGAGTAAAAAAAAAAAAAAAAAAGATTACCGATGTTTTGTTTACATCATGTGATCAGCTGTCATTGGCTGACAGCTGATCACATGGTAAGGGGCCGGGACCGGCCCTTTACACGGATTGGTGATCAGCCGAGTCTCAGTGACTCGGTGATCACACCGCGCCCGGCGCGCGCCCATTCCCGGGAATGCAGGTCCGCGCTGTGGCCGTCATTCGGCCATAGCGCTGATGTCTAGTGGTTAAAGGAGACTTTCATGAAAAAAAATTCAAAAATCTCCACTTACCTTTTCCCGCCACAGGGTTATCTGTGGTAAACCATCAGACCCAATCTTCACCCTTCACGGTGGGCTCCGTAAAACCTTCAGGAACAGGGGAACCTTGAGGTATCCCACAATCCTGGACCTGCAACAGCACCCTGCCAGTAAAACTTTATTGGCCTCACTACCAAAAGTACTGGATCCCAGGGTCCAGCTCTCTAGAAAGAGAAGCATTCGCAAGCAAAAAACCTAGTTTCTTCGGATACGAGGCCTGGGTACCATTCAACCTGGCCTAGAAAGACACTCTGAATGGATCTGTCAGCATGGCTAGCCCCAGCAAGGATTGTTCCAGTGGAGCTCAGCACAACACATCTTTACTCGTGACCAACACCTTAGACACTGGCGAAAAAACTGAATACTCCCAGTAGTGGGAGGGGTTATATAGGGAGTGCACTTATTAATTTAGGGAATGCGAGTTTCCATCACCTGAAGGTGGCCTCTAACCCACATAGTAATTACTATGGCTCTGTGTCCCCTGATGTATGAAAAGAAAGTCCTGCTAGCAGCATCTTTGGAGTGGTGAAGAAGCGGTGTATACATCGCTCCTGTCCATTGAAATCAATGGGGCAGCCGGCTGTAGCAGCGCTTTGCCGTGGTTTTAACCCTCTCGCGGCTGGGTTTTAACCCTTTTTGGGCCGCTAGCGGGGGGGGGGGGGGGGGTAAAGGCACACAGCTAGAGGCTGAATACTGCCACTAAAACGACGGTAAAGCGGCGCTAAAAATAGCACTGTTTTACCACCAATGCCGCTCCCGCCCCAGTGTGAAAGGGGCCTTACAGAGGCTTGGATAGGCTTCCAATGCTCTCCTCTTCTCTAGGCGGGCCCATGCGGTCCTCACGTACAATGCAGGGTTAATGGTCCTGTGTTGTATATGGTGACCTCAACGTATGACCACTGGTCAGCATGCCTTAGAGAAGAGGCTTCAAAGAACTGGTCAATTACCGTGGTGGAAGCCTGCCCGAGCAAGGACTGAAGTGAATATTACACCCTATTCCTCCTTGCAGCGTGAGAAGGGCTTACTACAAGGGTATATTTTACAAAAAAAATCTTTCACATGGGCTGTCCTCATTATTAATAATAATAAAAAAGTAAAATGGAATGGATTGAGCTTTAAATATAATGCTGTAAAAGGAGAAGTTGGAGGTGTCAGAAAAGCATATGCTATACTTGGTTCTATTAGTGCGTAGTCATGTGTATGCGCCTCCAATCTCTCTGCCTTCATTTAAGGCCTCTGTGTCACTTGATACAATTTTTATCCTTGACATGAAGATGCTGAAATATTTTACAGCAGAAGAAAAGCCAGTGATTGTTTTGCAACATACAATTACAAGAATAAAAATTTATGATCTGGATTTTCAGTCTACATAAGGCATCATAAACAGGAAATTTGGGATTAGGCATTGCATCCTGGCTGGTACTTGGAGGGTGAAACCACTCTGCCCTTTGGAATTGTGTATAGTAAAAGGGCAATAAAGGCAAGCTCTAAACTTACATCTCTGGTGGGGGAAACCTTCCAAAGGCCCCCAGGCAGGGTTAACTCCTCACTCTCCACAGTTTTCATAGCTGCCAGACGGCCACGAACCTGTCTCATCGTTTCCTTTAGCTGTCAGTAAAAAAGAGAAAACAATAAAGACACTGAGAACATTTTGACAAGTGCCATCACTTCCTTCAGCTGACCAAGCATCTGATTTGCTGCAGCTTCTAATACACATTGTGAGAGGCTTAATGTGTGCAGTGAAATCAGAGTAAGCAATTTCAGTCCAGGAGAGGAGCCTGTACAACTGTGCAAGACTGAAGGGAAGGATGGATGTAAGCTTTAAAAAAGATGTTTATAAACAGAAAAGCATAATCACTGAGTCTACAAACACACTGGTGCAAAATGACATGCAATATATAAAAAAGGGGAAAAAAAAAAAAAAAAAGGGGAGGAAAAAAGAAGAACCTACTGAATCATAATAATTCATAGGTAAGCCCTACTGAGCATCCCTTAATGTGCAGCAGGTTGTTTCCAAACAATGTCACTTTTTTTATCCAGGTCATACTGCACACATCCCCATATGTATTTACATGTATTCTGCTCACAATGGTAACTTTAAAAACAAAACATTTCCATGACAGTTATCTACGTTAAGACTGTATACACACAGATTTCAGTATATACAGTAAGTGTGCAGAAAGCATTTACTAAATATTTTCAAAGGCTTTAAAGGCATACTTCGGTTCCAGTTGTGAACTAATTTGTCTGTATAGTAATATAGTACTCACAGTTTTAGAATGCTCTTTAAATAAATGGTTTCCATTTTCATCTGTTTCCTCCTCATTGTTTCCTATCTTCTGTGCCGAGACACACCGGATGCGAGGACTGCCGATGGCGACTTGTGTGTTACGGTAAGTACAGGTGTTTCTCTTTGGAGTGAGGTGCATGGCAGCGTCTGAAGACTGCTTGACGATAAGACCCTCTTGTGCCAACTAATCAAGGGAACCAGAGACAAGAAATGAGTTGAAAACATGAAGTCTCTGATACGGCACCAAATAGTTCACAGTCCATTGGGTTAGTCTCACATAGGCACAGAATGCCGCTGCCATCTGCACCCATCATTCCTATTAGCCCATCACTATAATGGGCTGCCATATCGACCAATGGGAGGGGAAGGCAAGCTTAATCACCATCAGGAAATGCTGTTGGATTGACTCCAAGTACAGCCAATGAAATTTAATTGATTGCATTGCCCTCTGGTGGCAAACACCTTTGGTATAAATGTGCCACATCCTACATAATCTATGAATGCTGAAATTTGGGAATAATGGACTTTGTAGGCACGTATAAAAATAACACATTTTAATAGTTCTCATAAAATTCATACATATACAACACATTGTTTATAAAAGGTTTTCCTAGAGGATATACTTGAGTCATACTTCCTGTGGAGCAATACTGAGAAAATGCCCACACTGAGATGTATGTATCCTCTTGGTTGTTCCCACAGTCCTCATAGATTAAAAAGAATTGCTCACTCTACATGTTTCGCGACCTGAACTGTCGCTTCTTCAGGAACTTCAATATTTCTAGTTAGAAAGACATACTTTAATTAGAATACAGTGCACAAATTTTTTGTACCAAGATACAAGTGTGCATGTGTATACAGAACTATACATGAACTCACCAATAGTATGGTGCTTAAACAAAGAGTTTAAACGCTCACCTACCCCAGGAGAATCGTGACCACAAGATGACCCCCTCCAAAAAGGAGGTGACAACTGGGAACACTGGTGCTGGGCGACAACCACAAAATAGGCACATGTGTCAGGGTGTGGGGATGTACAAGGTAACTGAACATATGTACCATAAGGGGTTTAATACTGTACAAGTGGAAGGGACTCAGGGAGCGCTAAATGTCCATAGGTTAGGGGCACAAATTACTTGTCTTGCCTTAGGTGCTGACAACCCACACTACGAAAATAATTTTACTTGTAGGGGTCCCCACAACTTGGGAAATTTTATCAAGGGGTCACAGCACTAGAAAGCTTGCGAACCACTGCTTTAGGGGAAGCTCCCCCCTCTGCACTAATGATGACGAACTCAGTGCAATTATTCTAACCCCATACCCCCTATCTCAGGATGAATTGACAGTCTTCCAATTAGGCCTTAGCTTCTGTCCTAGTAGTAAAATGGATAAATACGAAGTAATAAAAGGATTTGTACCTCTTTGCAAGGAAACTTACAAACAAATTTATATTTGACCCAGATAAAAAGTGGATAATGGCAGAAAAAGAACTGTTGGAACAAATTAAGAAATTTACAATGAGGGATGTTCGAGCCCTGAGGGACCTTATGTTCCTGTTTGAAGATATTTAGGACCGCAACGAAAGTTCACAAATAGAATCCAGCTAAGTATCAAATATACAACCACAAAGCGATACACGTTTTAAGAATAAATCAAATCAATTCCCTGACCTCACTACAAATCCCCAAATATCAGCTTTCCTCATCGCTATGATTAGTGAAATTAAACGCATGCCAATGACAACTAATACTTCCAACGTTACTGTGCAACAACAAGCCCTAAAACAATTACACTGTAGATAGGACACAGTTATCAAACTCTCAGATAAGGGTGGAAACATAGTGCTCATGACCCAGCAACAATACAAAACAATGTGCTTTATCATTTTAAACAATGTGGAGTGGTATCGACCAATCACAGTTGAAACCACTTCCCAATTTAAGCAGGAATACAAACAGCTTATCTACACTGCCTTTAAACAAACCTATAAAAGTACCTAAAAACATACCTTTCCTAAGAGAGGCTATTTTTTATGCGATTTCAAAAATACATAAAAACAGAGAAACCTCCAGGCAGACCAATAGTGTCCGGAATTGGCTCCATCACAGAGAATCCGAGCAGATTTATGGACTTTTTCCTCATGCCTCATGTCACTGGACTTCCCTCTTATGTTAGATACGTCAGACCTTTTAAAACGACTGGATGGATTGATAATCCCTCCGGATGCATTATTGGTCACATTTGATAAAGCATTATATTCCAGCATCCCCCAATGAACTAGGTTTGCAAACCATTAAAATGTTCCTAATGGAACAAGATCATAGACAGGGGGAGTTCTACTCATTTGTGCTGAGGCTGTTATCCTACATCCTCAGACACAACTGGTTCTCTCTTTTTTTTAGTCCCACTACCTCCAATTACAGGGCATGGCCATGAGCATCTGCTGTGCTCCGACATACGCCGACCTGTACCTGGGGGGTGGGAACGTGAGATTTTTTTCAAATGAGGCACTCAGACGATACCTGGACCAAGCCATTTGCTGGTTTAGGTATATCGTGATATCCTTTTGATTTGGACAGGCACTGTCAAATCACTACAGGAATTCATGCAGCAGCTTAACACCAATCGGTTCAACCTGAAATTTACAGTGAAAAGGCATAAGGAAACTATATCGTTTTTGGATTTACTGATATACAAAGATGTATCTAATAATCAAGCCACAAAACTATATCGGAAAAGCACAGCGGGCAACACGCTGCTGCATGCACAGAGTGGACACCCCACCTCTCTTGTTCACAGCATACCATACGCTCAGTACATCCGCCTTCTGCGGAACTGTACACATGAATCCGATTTTAAGACTCAAGCAGCCGAACTTCGGTTACGCCTGCGGCAACAGGGATATAGCAAAAGCCTGCTTAGGAAGGCATACAATAAAGCTCTTAAATAGAGACAGAAACCTATTACTTTACCCCAATACAAAGTCCAATTCCTAAGATCAGACCACTAAGTTCATCACCAGATATTCTGCCCAGCACCAACAACTTCGAATACGCATGCAAAAACACTGGCATCTTCTCAGTGAAGATGCCATTCGCCATAAATACATCAGAGGCACCCCAGAGATAGTATTCTGCAAACGCCCTTCAATAGGTAACAAAATTACAACCAGTCAATACATACCAAATAACAATACTAACGACAAGTCGAGGAATCTCCACTTGCGGACAATGCACTTATGGCCCATGGGTACAAGATTCCATCTACCCAATGGGGAAATGTTTTACCCACGTTTCCATGCAACTTGCAATACGCAGGGAGTTACCTATTTGATGGTGTGTAGATGCAGAGTATTTTATGTAGGCAAGACAATCCGCATTAAAAAAAACGCATAAATCATATCTACTATTCCTAATATGCTAAACTGCTAATCTGGAACCCCCAGATTTCCTTGACCTATGTAGCTCGTCCCTGAGAGAGGTAGAGGGTCCACAAGAGGACTGTGGAGGGAGTTTGGGGGTCAGAGTGTAACCAGGCATGGCCGTAGGCGGGTTGGGAAGCAATAAAATAATTCCTTACGTTTGGACAGGCCAGGCCTCCCGTGGCCTTAGCCACCTGTAGTGAGGACCTGGCTATATGAGGCTGACAACCATTCCAGACAAAAAGGAAGAAAGGGTGGAGTCTACTTTCGCAAAAAGTTTTTTTTAGGGCGAAAAACTGGGGCAGCTCGAAAACAATACAGAAATTTCGGTAAGAAAATCATTTTAAATATACTTATGCAGCCAATTAGATTGAGGGGCAGTGACGTCCAGGTATGAAACCTTTCCATCATCTGTTTGACTAAAGGAGTGATGTTGAGCTCTTCGTATTTAGAGAGACCACCATGTATTTGGATGCCTAGGTATTTAAAGGATGACGTTAACCACTTGCCGACTGCCGCAAGCCGATGTACGTCCCTTTTTAACCACTTGAGCCCCGGACCTTTATGCTGCCTAAGGACCAGAGGTCTTTTTCCAATTTGGCACTGCGTCGCTTTAACTGCTAATTGCGCGGTCATGCAATGCTGTACCCAAACGAAATTTGCGTCCTTTTCTTCCCACAAATAGAGCTTTCTTTTGATGGTATTTGATCACCTCTGCGGTTTTTATTTTTTGCGCTATAAACGGAAAAAGACCGAAAATTTTGAAAAAAAATGATATTTTCTACTTTTTGTTCTAAAAAAAATCCAATAAACTAAATTTTAGTCATACATTTAGGCCAAAATGTATTCGGCCACATGTCTTTGGTAAAAAAAATGTCAATAAGCGTATATTTATTGGTTTGCGCAAAAGTTATAGCGTCTACAAACTAGGGTACATTTTCTGGAATTTACACAGCTTTTAGTTTATGACTGCCTATGTCATTTCTTGAGGTGCTAAAATGGCAGGGCAGTACAAAAGCCCCCCAAATGACCCCATTTTGGAAAGTAGACACCCCAAGGAAATTGCTGAGAGGCATGTTGAACCCATTGAATATTTATTTTTTTTGTCCCAAGTGATTGAAAAATGACAAAAAAAAAAAAAAAAAAAAATATTTACAAAAAGTGGTCACTAAATGATATATTGCTCACACAGGCCATGGGCCTATGTGGAATTGCACCCCAAAATACATTTAGCTGCTTCTCCTGAGTATGGGGATACCACATGTGTGGGACTTTTTGGGAGCCTAGCCGCGTACGGGGCCCCGAAAACCAATCACCGCCTTCAGGATTTCTAAGGGTGTAAATTTTTGCTTTCACTCTTCACTGCCTATCACAGTTTCGGAGGCCATGGAATGCCAAGATGGCACAAAACCCCCCAAAATGACCCCATTTTGGAAAGTAGACACCCCAAGCTATTTGCTGAGAGGCATATTGAGTCCATGGAATATTTTATATTTTGACACAAGTTGCGGGAAAGTGACACTTTTATTTTTTTTTTTTTTTTTTTTTCATAAAGTTGTCACTAAATGATATATTGCTCACACAGGCCATGGGCATATGTGGAATTGCACCCCAAAATACATTTAGCTGCTTCTCCTGAGTATGGGGATACCACATGTGTGGGACTTTTTGGGAGCCTAGCCGCGTACTGGACCCCGAAAACCAATCACCGCCTTCAGGATTTCTAAGGGTGAAAATTTTTGATTTCACTCTTTACTGCCTATCACAGTTTCGGAGGCCATGGAATGCCCAGGTGGCACAAAACCCCCCCAAATGACCCCATTTTGGAAAGTAGACACCCCAAGCTATTTGCTGAAAGGCATGGTGAGTATTTTGCAGCTCTCATTTGTTTTTGAAAATGAAGAAAGACAAGAAAAAACATTTTTTTTTTTCTTTTTTCAATTTTCAAAACTTTGTGACAAAAAGTGAGGTCTGCAAAATACTCACTATACCTCTCAGCAAATAGCTTGGGGTGTCTACTTTCCAAAATGGGGTCATTTGGGGGGGTTTTGTGCCACCTGGGCATTCCATGGCCTCCGAAACTGTGATAGGCAGTGAAGAGTGAAATCAAAAATTCACGCCCTTAGAAAGCCTGAAGGCGGTGCTTGGTTTTCGGGGTCCCGTACGCGGCTAGGCTCCCAAAAAGTCTCACGCATGTGGTATCCCCGTACTCAGGAGAAGCAGCAGAATGTATTTTGGGGTGTAATTTCACATATTTCCATGGCATGTTTGAGCAATATATCATTTAGTGACAACTTTGTGCAAAAAAAAAAAAAAAAAAAAAAAATTTGTCTCTTTCCCGCAACTTGTGTCGCAATATAAAATATTCCATGGACTCGACATGCCTCTCAGCAAATAGCTTGGGGTGTCTACTTTCCAAAATGGGGTCATTTGGGGGGGTTTTGAACTGTCCTGGCATTTTATGCACAACATTTAGAAGCTTATGTCACACATCACCCACTCTTCTAACCACTTGAAGACAAAGCCCTTTCTGACACTTATTGTTTACATGAAAAAGTTTTTTTTTTTTGCAAAAAAATTACTTTGAACCCCCAAACATTATATATTTTTTTAAAGCAAATGCCCTACAGATTAAAATGGTGGGTGTTTCATTTTTTTTTTTCACACAGTAATTGCGCAGCGATTTTTCAAACGCATTTTTTGGGGAAAAAACACACTTTTTTTAATTTTAATGCACTAAAACACGCTATATTGCCCAAATGTTTGATGAAATAAAAAAGATGATCTTAGGCCGAGTACATGGATACCAAACATGACATGCTTTAAAATTGCGCACAAACGTGCAGTGGCAACAAAATAAATACATGTTTAAAAGCCTTCAAAAGCCTTTACAGGTTACCACTTTAGATTTACAGAGGAGGTCTACTGGAAAAATTACTGCACTCGATCTGGCCTTCGCGGTGATACCTCACATGCATGGTGCAATTGCTGTTTACGTTTGACGACAGACCGCCGCTTGCGTTCGCCTTAGCGCGAGAGCAGGGGGCGACAGGGGTGTTTTTTTTTTTTTTTTTTTTTCTTTATTATTTTTTTGCTTTTTTAATCTTACTTTTAAACTGTTCCTTTCATATTTTTTTTTTTAATCATTTTTATTGTTATCTCGGGGAATGTAAATATCCCCTATGATAGCAATAGGTAGTGACAGGTACTCTTTTTTGAAAAAATTGTGGTCTATTAGACCCTAGATCTCTCCTCTGCCCTCAAAGCATCTGACCACACCAAGATCGGTGTGATAAAATGCTTCCCCAATTTCCCAATGGCGCTATTTACATCCGGCGAAATCTAAGTCATGAAATACTCGTAGCTTCCGGTTTCTTAGGCCATAGAGATGTTTGGAGCCACTCTGGTCTCTGATCAGCTCTATGGTCAGCTGGCTGAATCACCGGCTGCATTCTCAGGTTCCCTGTTGAGACAGGAGAGCCAGAGAAAAACACGGAAGACGGTGGGGGGGGGGGCATTCCCTCCCACGGCTTGTAAAAGCAGTCTAGAGGCTAATTAGCCGCTAGGATTGCTTTTACATGAAAGCCGACCGCTGGCTGAAAAGAATGATACCAAGATGATACCTAAACCTGCAGGCATCATTCTGGTATAACCACTCAAAGTCGTGAATGGCGTACCTGAAGACAAAAAAATGGTTAACAATGGTTAACAATAAAGCACAGTAAAGTGTAAATAATTACACACCTGAAAAACAAACATGATAAAACATAATAACAATAACAATAAAACATTGCAGAATAGAATACAGTAAAAAAGAGCAGAACAATAGAGAGAGAGAATAGAGAGAGAGAGAACAATAAAACAACTATTTTTTTTTATTTCATATTTTTTTTTTTTTTACACTTTTTTTGTAACTAACTTTTATAACGGTAACCGGTTCCAGGTTCGGGTCTCTCAAAATGCGATGGCATTTTGGGAGACCCTGTGAAAGTGTGCCTAGTCTGTGCAATGCTGTACCCTACGCTAATACTCAACTAGTGAATGGTAGCGTTCAAAACATTCACCAATGCAAAGACCAGGATTGTCAGGACAGGAGGGACAATAATAGCGGGTGTCACGCCTATATCCGCGCTTGCTGCAGACACAATATCTTTTTTGGGGGCGTTCGCTGGGTAGGGGTACTCGGGAGGACATAAAAATGCCTCTCATGCAGCCGACTGCATTTGGTTGGGGATGTGAATGGGGGAAGTACGGGCGCTGCAGAAGCGGTGGGTTCCCAATTAGGATTGGCGAATGCAGCAGGAAGGGCATTATGGGCACGACGGGCCTGTGTTTGTCTTTCTGGTGGCAGCGGGACACTACTTGTGCTTGCCATCTCGCCAGCTTGAACTGCACTTATGGGACTCACCACGTCACCACGTGTTACTGCAGTGCTGGTTTGACTACGACCGGGGTGTACTAGGCCGCTGGCGCTTGCCAGTTCACCAAAACGCTACCAAAAAACTGTTAGCGATCGCAGGGATCAGGCCTGACTCTGCGAACGCTGCAGTTATGCTTTTAGTGTTTTGTAAGTGACAGTGATCGATCGATACTGCACTTGGGTGGGCTGGGCCGGGCGGAGGGGCAAAACGCAGGTGCTAGCAGGTATCTGGGCTGATCCCGCTAACACTGCGTTTTTGGGAACCCTAAACTGCTGGTGACGCTAGTATAGATCTGATCGGATCAGATATTGATGCGATCAGATACTATACCACTAAGGGTGGTGTACGGTGCGTGCGTGGGTGTTAGCGGTACTGGCGCTAATCTGACGCTGCCTGGGGCTGGTGCTTGCCAGTTCACCAAAATACTACCAAAAAAACTGTTAGCGATCGCAGGGATCAGGCCTGACTCTGTGAACGCTGCAGTTATGCGTTTAGTGTTTTGTAAGTGTCAGTGATCGATCGATACTGCACTTGGGTGGGCTGGGCCGGGCGGAGGCGCAAAACGCAGGTGCTAGCAGGTATCTGGGCTGATCCCGCTAACACTGCGTTTTTGGGAACCCTAAACTGCTGGGGACGCTAGTATAGATCTGATCGGATCAGATATTGATCCGTTCAGATACTATACCACTAAGGGAGGCGTATGCTGCGTGCGTGGGTGTTAGCGGTACTGGCGCTAACCTGACGCCTGGGGCTGGTGCTTGCCAGTTCACCAAAATGCTACCAAAAAAACTGTTAGCGATCGCAGGGATCAGGCCTGACTCTGCGAACGCTGCAGTTATGCGTTTAGTGTTTTGTAAGTGACAGTGGTCGATCGATACTGCACTTGGGTGGGCTGGGCGGAGGCGCAAAATGCAGGTGCTAGCAGGTATCTGGGCTGATCCCGCTAACACTGCGTTTTTGGGAACCCTAAACTGCTGGGGACGCTAGTATAGTATCTGATCGGATCAGATATTGATCCGATCAGATACTATACCACTAAGGGAGGCGCATGCTGCGTGCGTGGGTGTTAGCGGTACTGGCGCTAATCTGACGCTGCCTGGGGCGACGCATATCACCGCCGGGCGATCGGGGGGCTAAACCTTTATTCGGTAATAAACGGCGGGTGCCCTGACACTATAAAAAATAAACAAACTAACCAGCGTCAACCGTAACGGTTATACGGTGATCAGTGGTGAAAGGGTTAACTAGGGGGCAATCAAGGGGTTAAAACATTTATCAGATAGTATAGGGGGGTCCCTGACGCTATAAAACGCTGACGGCGAACCTAAATATTTACCTCACTAACTAGCGTCACCAGCGACACTAATACAGCGATCAGAAAAATGATCGCTTAGTGACACTGGTGAGGGGGGGTGATCAAGGGGTTAAAACTTTATTAGGGGGGGTTAGGGGGGTACCCTAGACCTACAGGGGGGTAACAGTATCTGTCCCAACACTGTAACTGTCACAAACTGACACTATGCAGTAATCAGAAAAAAAAAAAAAAAAAAAAAAAAAAACTGCTGGTGTCAGTTTGTGACAGGGGGGGGGGGGTGATTGGGGGGGATCGGGGGGCGATCGGGGGGGGGATCGGGGTGTTTTGTGTGCCTGGCATGTTCTACTGTGTGTGTGTGTGTGTGTTGGTGCACTCACATTGATGTCTTCTCTCCTCGGGCCGGAACGGAAAATACCGACCCGAGGGGAGATGACATCATTTCCTTTGCTGCTGTTTAGCATACAGCAGCAAAGGAAGATTCTCATTGGCCGGCGGCGATCGCGAGGGGGGGGGCACGAACGGATGGTCTCCCCCTCATCACCGATCGCCGCTGGACAAAAGACGACCGCCTCGGGCACCGGGGGGGGGTCCGATCGGACCCCCCACCCGCGGAAGGCAAATCACGTACACTGTACGTGATTTTGCCTGTCCGTGCCACTTTGCCGACGTACATCGGCGTGAGGCGGTCGTCAAGTGGTTAAGGGGATGGATAACGTTGTTATGGCAGCAGACAGCTGCCATAACCCCAGTATCCCTGTGTTTCGCTACAAGATAAAAGTGGTCTCTGCAGCGGATTCGCCACGAGATCACTTTTAATCGGTGGCGGGAGAGGCCCCCCCCCCGCCGTGATCCAGTGCCCTCCGCCGCTTACTGGAGCCATCAGCAGCAGCGGAGGCGATCGTGTCCTCTCACTTGCTGTGCATGGAGACGAGTGAGGGTAAGATGGCCCCCACCTGTCTCCATGACACCGCAGGGAGGAAGCGACGTCAAAACGTCACTTCCGCCCATACGTCTTAAAGGCGCATTTTTTCAAATGATACATTTTTTTAATTTTTTTATTGCATTTACCGTATATACTCGAGTATAAGTCGTTCCGAGTATAAGTCGAGGCCCTAATTTACCACAAAAAAAATGGGAAAAACTTATTGACCCGAGTATAAGACGAGGGTGAGAAATGCACAGCTACTGTAAGTGGAAATAAGGGTCAACAATGCCCATTTGCAGCATAACTGTGCCCATTTGCATGCCTCACTGTGCCCATTTGCAGTTCCCCTGAACTTCAAACTCGGTAGTTAAGGGTTCCTAGATGCCCCCTAGCTGCAGCCAAAATTTGGGGTCTCTGAACCCAAAGGGTCCCGAAATAACATTGCTGCAGATGGACACAGTTGACCAAATTTAGATACAGGGCCCCAAAAATCAGTTCAGAAAATGTGAAGCACTTTTCTGCAGCAGAGAATGACATTTTCCGAACCGATTTTGGGGCCCCGTATCTCAGGGCCACTTGGTGCTAGGAACTTCAGCTTTGGATATGTTTTGGTACCAGTTCCACTGGGTTTGCACACCAAATTTGGGGTTCCTAGCACTAAGTGGCCCTGAGATATGGGGCCCCAAATTCGGTTCAGAAAATGTCAAGCACTTTTCAGCAGCAGAGAATGACATTTTCTGAACCGACTTTGGGGCCCCGTATCTCGGGGCCACTTAGTGCTAGGAACTTCAGCTTTGGACATGTGGTACCAGTTCCACTGGGTTTGCACACCAAATTTGGGGTTCCTACCACCAAATGGCCCTGAGATACGGGGCCCCAAAGTCGGTTCGGAAAATGAAATTTTTTGTTGCAGAAAAGTGCTTGACTCGAGTATAAGTCGAGGGGGGCACTTTCAGCACAAAAAAATTTGCTGAAAAATTCGACTTATACTCGAGTATATACAGTAAGTCCAAATATGAGATCTGAGGACTTTGACCCCAGAACTCATATTTAAGAGGGCCTGTCATGCTTTTTTCTATTACAAGGGATGTTTACATTCCTTGTAATAGGAATAAAAGTGACCCAATTTTTTTTTTTAAACAGAGTAAAAATAAAATCAAGTAAAATAAATAAGAAAAAATTTTTTTTTTAAAGCGCCCCGTCCCGACGAGCTCACACGCAGAAGCGAACGCATACGTGAGTAGCGCCCGCATATGAAAACAGTGGTCAAACCACACATGTGAGGTATCCCCGCAATCGTTAGAGCGAGAGCAATCATTCTAGCCCTAGACCTCCTCTGTAACTCAAAACACGCAACCTGTAGAATTTTTTAAACATTGCCTATGGAGATTTTTGTGGGTAAAATTTTGACACCATTCCATGAGCGGGCGCAATTTTGAAGCTTGACATGTTGGATATCAATTTACTTGGCGTAACATTATCTTTCACAATATAAAAAAAAAGAAAAATTGGGCTAACTTTACTGCTGTCTTATTTTTTAATTCAAAAAAGTAAATATTTTTCCAAAAAAAAGTACGCTTGTAAGACCGCTGCGCAAATACGGTGTGAAAAAAAGTATTGCAATGACCGCCATTTTATTCTCTATGAAATTATATCATATATATATATATATATATATATATATATATATATATAATGTTTGGGGATTCAAAAAAACAGTTTTAAGCATGTAAACACCAAAATCTCAAAACGAGGCTGGTCCTTTAAGTGGTTAATGAGAGAGAGAGAGAGAGAGAGAGAGAGAGAGAGAGAGAGAGAGAGAGAGAGAGAGAGAGAGGAGAGAGAGAGAGAGAGAGAGAGAGAGAGAGAGAGAGAGAGAGAGAGAGAGAGAGAGAGAGAGAGAGAGAGAGAGAGAGAGAGGATCGATCTTCCCTCTATTGGACCAGAGTGGATGCCCCCCATCTCTGATGTCTGCCGCACCGCCAGGGCCTCAATGGCCAGTGCGAACAGAAGTGGAGAAAGAGGGCACCCCTGCCTGGTACCCCTCTGCAAGGAAAATGACCCAGAAATATCTTTGTTGGTGCGGACTCTGGCCCTCGGGTCTGCATATAATAGCCAAACCCACTTGACAAAGTGTGAACCAAAACCCATCCATGCCATAGCTTCCCATAGAAAGGACCAACTCACAAGTGTCAAGGCTTTTAACATGTCTAAGGTTAGAACCAATCCACCATGTTTTGCATGTGATGCCCTATGGACATGCAAGAATAGCCTATGAATGTTATCATTCAGGTGATCCTGCCAGGCATAAAACCAGATTGGTCCAGCGGTATGAGAGATAGAATAACAGCCTGAAGTCTAAGAAGAGACCTTTGCTAGTATTTTTGCATCATTGTTTAGGAGAGATATGGGACGATAGGACCCACATTGCAACCTATCCTTACCAGGTTTGGGTATTACAGCAATGAGTGCTTTATTCAAAGAGTCAAGAAGTTTCCCCTGCTTAAAGCGGGGGTCCACCTAAACCGCCAAAAAAAAAAAAAAAAAAAAAAATTTAAAAGCCAGCAGCTACAAATACTGCAGCTGCTGACTTTTAATACATGGCCACTTACCTGTCCCAGGGTCCAGCGATGTCGGCAGGCGACGCCGAGAAC